>JAJOOO010011636.1:0-11893 GCA_029582685.1 Solanum piurae | reverse complement strand
GAATGTGTGGATGTAAATAAGTTTTTTTATTCCGCACTATTTTCATTATTGAATGCAATGAATGACTATGTGGCTTGTATAAGACCCCTTCGGGGTTGAATACGCCATGTTACGACTAGGGGGTACTCTCGGGTCGTGACAAAAACTTTGCCCAATTATAATCTGCACAGTAAACTACCCGAATATTTTAACTTTTTGGGCAATCTGTTTTGAATCCTTGAGTTGCACTCCTCAGTAAGTGCTACAGTTTCATATTTTGTTAGCCTCCTCTTGCTAGCCACAATGTCCTTCACGTATTTATCATACTTCGGGATACCCTGCAAAATGGCAACCAAAGGTAGATTAATGTGAACCTGTTTAAGGAGAGAGAGAAACTTACCGAAGCATTCATCTTCATTTTGCTTTTCAGCCTTTGTCGAAATGGAGGTGGCAATTTCTTTTGAGGAA
Source organism: Solanum piurae (assembly GCA_029582685.1). Classification (NCBI taxonomy): domain Eukaryota; kingdom Viridiplantae; phylum Streptophyta; class Magnoliopsida; order Solanales; family Solanaceae; genus Solanum; species Solanum piurae. The sequence goes on along the minus strand of JAJOOO010011636.1, from coordinate 11,446 downwards.
CGGGAACCTCAACATTGGAGCTTTTTACTACCTCTTCCACCTTCTTTTCTTTGTTACTTAGCTCAGTGTCTATCTTCTTTGGGCTAGTTCCTCTAATTGCAGCCCACTTCTAGTACTTACCGCATGCAATTGCTTTGGATTGGGTTCAGTATCACCAGGCAGCCCACCTTGGGGACACAAGTTCAAAGAATTGGCCACTTTCGCAACTTGTTTCTCTAAACTCATTTGGGACATCTGGATGTTTCTTATGTTCTCATCCTTCTTATCTATTCTAGCATTTAATTTGCTCCCTATCTCAGTCATGAGCTTTGGGAGTAGCTCTTCGTTGGTCATCCCCCCTTTTGGTGCACTAGGATTTGAGACTTGGTTAGAATTGTAATATTGTTGCCCAACCCCTTGAGAACGGTATTGGTTAACCCTTTGCGCCTGATTTTGGTTTTGGTTACCACTCAATGAGAAGTTAGGATGGTTCTTCCAACTAGGGTTGAAAGTGTTACCATAGTTTTGCTGCACTCCTCCCCTTTGCGCATTACCCACATAGTTTACGGAATCTAAGTTTGCCTCACATCGCTCGTTTTCATGAGTTCCACTACCACATACCTCACACCAATTTGCTGCCTGTTGTACCATGTTTACCGGTGCCTGATTTAGAACCATTTGTTTAAACTGTAAGGTCATGTTATGTTGCATTGCATCTAATTTGGCATTTATAGTTGTAGCTTGGTCTACATCTAAGATCCCTGCAGCCTTTTGGGTTGGGGTTCTAGACATTTCCCCCTCATACCCTTGGTTACCTTCAGAAAGTTTATCGAGTAAGGCAAAGAATTCTTCACTTGTTATGGATAGGGCCAGTCCACCTGCTGCACTATTAAGAAGAGCACGAGCATTATAGTCTAAACCCTCAAAGAAAGTGTGACAAAGTACCTCATTGGTTTACATGTGGTGTGGGCAAGCATTCAACATTTGTTTGAAACGCGCCCATGCTTGGTACATGTCCTCTCCTTGATTTTGAACAAAGTTTATTATCTCACCCCCTCAGTTTAGCAGTTTTCTTGAATGGGAAAAATCGGCTGAGGAACTTCTTTGCTAGGTCATCCCACGTAGTGATAGAGTTTGGTGGCTCAGAGTCTAACCAACACCTTGCAGCTCCTAACAATGAGTATGAGAAGATCAACTTTACATAGTCTGATAAGACTCCAATTGGAATGTATGTATTGGTAATCTCTATGAAATTCCTAAGATGGATTTGAGGATCCTCATGGGGGAGACCAGTGAATTGCCCAATAGAATGGAGGATTTGTACCAGGCTCTGCTTTAGTTCGAATCTACCCCTCGGTGGAGGTTTCCTAAAACTAGATGCCAAATTGACTGTGAGTGGGACTGCCACATCACGGATTGGTCTTGCGAGTACGACAGGCGGTGCTCCTTGGTTATTCGGGTTCATTTGGTTATTCATGTTTTCCGGGTTATTCAAGTTGTCCTGATTCTCATCATCAATGTTTTCCAGAATACCTAAACCCAATTCTCCTCGTCCTAGATTCATTTTTCTGCTCTGTCGTAGAACTCTTTCAGGTTCGTTGTAAGGTTCGACAAGATCTCCTTTCCGAGCCAGACCTGAAAATCAAGTACCTGCAATACACAAGCTAAGATCAAGTAATTAATACCTGAATATTTTAAGTGTAGACTTAAGAAGATTGAATATAAATCAATTTCTAAGTCCCGGGCAGCAGTGCCAAAAACTTGTTGCTCCCCAGTATACACGCAAGTGTACGTGGTTGCGCAAGTAATATAGATTCTTTAAGAAATGAGTTATCGTTCCCAAGGGACTTATGATCAATTTATATTCACTTAATTCTACAACTAAAAGTAAAAAGTAATCTTTTCAAGAGTTGATGATTTATTGTTTATCTACTACTAATTATGCACTGAATGAAAGTAACTAATTGTGAACGACTTTAATGTTATGTTTCAAGCAAGTTAAAAGGAATTCCAGGGCTGCAGCATATACTGAATATCATATATCATATTATTGGCATAGAACTAATTTCAGTTGTCAAGTTACTGGTTTATAGGGTTAATTATATGAGTTGGGCTATACACCTCTCGTCGCCTACACCAATTAGCTACCTAACTACATCGTTGAGCGGGGATAAATAGACTAATTGGCGAGCATTTATATTTCATCCTATTTCGTAACCAAGCGAGTTGTTCGTCCGGGCGTCACTCCTTAACACAAATCACCTCGACTTAACGGGTCGATCAAGCTCTCTATATCCTCTGGTCTATCTAACCTCTCCTCTCCCGATTTTAAGGTTAAACGATAGATTTATCTCTAGATGGCCAGCCAAGAAATACTAAAACAAGAATATAGAAGTAATTTATACTGACAACCGAGAATTAATTCATAAAGCCTTTAATAATCAACAATCTATGCGTAGCTACAGCACCAGAACTAGGGCGTTTAGCCACTCATGCTATTAGAAAACCACAAAATACAATTGTTCATGCGAATTCTGGAAAATATAAGAGTTCAAAGATCAAAACCTATTACAAACGTAGATACTTACTCTTGCACACGAAATAAAAGTCGAACCGCTATTATGGAACCTTCAGGATCTATTTATACAAGTAGGAAAAGTTGGAAACAAATCCTAATCAAATTAGGAATCCTATTTAATGTTTAAACCTTGGAAAAGTCGGTGAAGGAGGGACGTGTCGCGGCTCCATCGCGCCTGGAATCACGCTCTGAACTTTTGTGCCAGGCACAACGCGTCTTGCAGAGTGCCAAGAAAGTGTTGCAGGCAATTCCCCATTGGCGTGGCGCGCCAAGCAGCGCGCCATCAACACCCTTCTGAGCTTTTGGGCCTGGCGCAGTGCGCCTGCCAGTAGCCAGGCCTAGGTGCTTCCACACTTAGCCAAATCCTGCACGCCTTTGCAAATTCTTTCCCATTTCAACTCCAGTCTTCTTAAGAGTTCCTGAAACAACTAATCATGTGTGTAAGTGCAAAAATCATCACAAGTATAACAAAAAAAAGCTAATAACTAGAAATCATTCTTCAATCTAATCGACTCATGGGCACATATTGACAACTTAGGCATATAAATATGCCTAAGATCAAGTCCCAATATCTCTATTGGCTTGATTCATCATAGCTTGAGCCAATGTTAGAAGAGCCGACCTAATTTCCACATCCACCATAGTCGGAGGGTTAATCGGAGCTTAATTAGCTTTAGGAGCTTGATTCTCTTGAGGAGCTTGATTCTCTTGAGGAGCTTCTTCATTGACATTGTTTCCCTCCATTCTCCTTGTGTTAGCCGTTCGTGTATTCATATCCTGAAGACACAAAAGACGGATTAAGAGATGGACTTTATAGAGTTAAACTCCATGGCATGACTTAAGAATAATGAAAGAAGTTCAGTTTGCTAACATCTTATAGCCTCTCATTCTTAAATATGGCGCGCTTCACACTCATGAACAAGACTCTACTAGATGTGGCTTATGAGACATCATCCTAAAACCATCCCAACATCTTGTGCTCTGATACCATGTTTGTCAAGACCCGAGCCTATGATTTCACGTATCAGGACACTACTTCCAGTTCTAGTGCCAACGATCATGAGTAGTAATATATACCAACTAGTGAGTTGGGGTTGAGTCTCAAGGGAGCGGTTCATAATTGAGAATCAGTAGAAAAACATAAATGTGTTCAAGTCAATTATAGCTATAAACATTTATGAAGAAAAACATGATAAATTAAAGGGGTCAACAAGTGTCAATTATCAAAAAGAGGGGGTTTGTAGTCAATTATTAACTAAAACAGCAATTAATACGAAAATACGAATATGGAGAGGAGATTCTTGAGATGTGATAGGACTATGGGATAAGGTAAACAACCAGGTAATTGTTATTGATATTAAATCACTGTAAATTGGTAACTAAGCTAGACTATAGTAGGGGTAAACTTTCTCTCGAACAATTTACCCTGAATCAAATCGGTTTCTCTCGACCACCAATAAGCGGCAATGAAGCACAACCTTCACCTTAGTCCATTCACTCTCTCGAGCTGAATGCGTGGGAGAGGGTTTAGGATTCACTCTCTCGAGTTGAAACCACGACAACCCGATTCAGTAGTTTTGGTTTTACGACCTCTCTCTCGAGCAAGCCAAAAATATGAAGTTAAAATTGTATTTGCAACTACAACTCCATTAAATTCAAACATAGCCACTGAATAAAATCACCTTTAAACAGCGAATAAACAATCAATTAGCAATACCCAACAGTAAATTAAACTCATATTTATATAATCACACCCCAAGAATTAGGGTTTTAGCTAGACATAGTAAAGAGATAGAAATCGATACTGAAATGTGTTTCCATCAGGTGGGTATGATTAATATTGTCTTTACAAACGTTTAAGATGAAGAATCTTCAATACCCGCTTCCAATTTCTTAGAAATGGAAATAGTCAAATCTTCAAAGCTAAGGAAAAGTGTCTCTCAAACTCAGTTCTAAGTTCTAAACTTCAAAAAAAATTATAATAATATGATTCTCTACAAAATCTGATACTAAGCTAAAAATTTAAACAAGTATTTATAGTTATCAAAAAGTGTGTTGCGAAGGTTTAGTCGGCGCAGTTTGTTAGGATCGCCGATCCACTTGGTGATCCGCCCTTTGGTCATTTGTATCACCTTTTTGCTTTTGCCTTCAGCATCCTTGAGGTTCTGTAACTTTGGGCGATAAGGCACTGCATCGCAGAACTGTTCGCCAACTCACTGACTGCTTCTTTCTATCGCCGATTTGATTTTCTCCTTCAGGGCTTGGCACACTGGAACATTAGATGATACCAAGTCCATTCGGCGACTCGCCCAATGGTTTAGGCGATCCTCGTGCCTTCTTTTCTTAGTTCTTTCAGCTGCCTTGTTCCTTTTTGCTCAATAGTGTCCATGCTTTGTCCCTACGTTCAAATACTTGAAATTCAAGGATTTATATCAGTTATTGAGACAAAATATGCATTCGAGGACACTAAATCTAATAAAATTAAGCCCTAAATGAGTCCAAATCGTGGACTGATCAGACTACACCCCGAACGTGACACGGCGTACAAGACTTCGAAGAGCCTCATAAAGCCTCATAGCATTCATAACATAAGACATAAGAAAATGGGACAAAATTTAAAAAACATTATCCATACAATCGAATTCTTTATTTAAAAAAGCAAGCAGAAGTCTAACTTTGTCTCACATGGCCAACTAATACAACTTTGAATCAACAATAGGGTCAAATCCCTTCAACATAGTCTGAAACGTAAAATGACATGAAAGAAACTACTAAAGAATCATATGTCCTCGAATCTTGAGGACTCACCACAAGCTAGGAGAATAGTCAATCCAAGCTTGAATCCAAAGAAATCACCTTATGATCCGGAACCTACACTTTGTAAAAATGTATAAGAAATATGGGTTACAACAAAAATGCACTAGGTATGATAGCCATGCAAAAATCATGCTAAAAATGACATTTTAGTTGAAAATCATGCTATATGCCAAGTTTGAGAAATATCATGAACTTTAGTATAAAAGCATAAGTCACAAGCATGTTCAACATATAAATCATTATAACATAATAGAACCATTTCTAGGTAACCCTAAGTTATACTTGTGCAATGTATGAATGACATCTTATAATACCACACATATTGAGTACCACTTTGAGGCCACCATAAACATACTTACCATTCTTCATTCTCATGTTTAGTTAATAGTCATAGACAAGGAACATTCACATTTAATAAGACATGACAAGGAAAGCAACTAATAACAACAATCCAAGTTAAGCATTGATTATTACATTTAGCATTTAAGTCAAGATTCTCATTAGCATCATTATAAGAACATTCATTTCATTAGACATTATGACATTCAAGAAACACACCATAGCCACTCTCAAAGCCTACTCGTGCAATGCATGGATGGCATCCCATACTACCACCCACACATCATAGAACCTCTTGAGTAACCATAGCATATAACTCACATAATGGGAATAAGCCCTAACCGACATAGACAATGTGAGCAAACCATGGAATCCGGTGTCTATCCCACACTTTAAAGGGTTGGTCTACTTGCCTAAGATAGGACCGGTAACATTTTAGCTTATGTAGATCCACTAGCTAATATCCTATGTGGGAACATAGTTATGGGATGAGAAAGGTGTTAATAGAAACCCGTCCTAACATGAGGAGAGCTTTCACCTTACAATATCCACTCGGTGCTAAGCATTAAATTCTAATAGAGTAGTTCATTCTCTTTTAACATTATTACACATGAGAGGGATGCCATTGGCCTACCGACCCAAGGTACATTATTACACACATGAAAGGGCGCCATTAGCCAACCGATTCAAGGTACATTATTAAACACATGAAAGGGTGCCATAAGCCTACCGATTCAAGGTACATTATTAGGATAGCTCATTGAATCCTCATGAAAGGGGTACCATTTGGTCTACCGATTCAAGGTTCATCCTTATGGTAGTTCATAGACTCATCATTAAAGGGCTACCATTGGTCTACCAATTCAAGACAAAGCCTAGAATACTTCATTAATCATTTATGAAAGGGATGCCATTGGCCTACCGATTCAAGGTTCATTAAGTCAAGATAATTTTAGTTACACAAGAAGATGATGCCCTAAGCCTACCGATTCAAGGTACATTATACATTGAGGAAACTTTATACATTGAGGAAACTTTCACATCAGGTAATCATCATTTATAAGTGTATAATGGAGAATATCCTTTCAACAACAACACAATTGCATTATAGTCATGATCACATTACTTTCAATATATTCACAAAGCATGTACATAAGCATCATGATTATACAAAATCTCACAATTTTCCCTTAAAGGACCATGAATCATAACTCACTAACACACCTAGAATTACTACAATTAGGAATGGATAATAACATGATTTAAGTAATTAAACCACTACAAGAACAATTCCATAATAATCATCTTACTACAATTCACCCACATCACAAAGTCATAAATTAGGGTTATGGGGAATTCATGGATTCATGGGATATTTTATCATAAAACCACCATAAAACAAAAATTCATTCATAATATATGTTAATTAAATTTTTGAAAATGTTTTTAGGAAGAATTCATAACTTGGAGTGAAACCCTGGGTTTTGGAGAATTTTCTTCTTTGAAATTGAATGTTTGAAGGCTCCATGGAAGAAATATTTCCATGAATCAAGACTACCATACCTTAGATGAATAAATCCAACCAAAATCTTGTGAGAAATCCCCCTCCTTCAAGCCCTAACTTGATCTTCTTCTTCTTCTTCAATTGAATTTTTGGGAGAAGACTTTGGGGGTAAAGGTGGTTATGATTTGGGTAGTTGAGATTTATGAAATATATGAGGTGGTTAATGACTTAAAAGTACTTATATAAGTCTAAATAATCAATATAAAATGATCTCACTTCAAACTAACCTTAAAAGGATTTATCTAAAATACCCCTCCCTTGGCCTAGTCTAGGCAGCTTGTTGCAGGCATGACCTACGCCTGCAACCTACGGTCCGTAGGTTGGCCTATTGGCCATCCTGCAGGTCCGTAGGTCATGACCTGCAGCTTAACTTTTAGGGCCATACCCACGACCCTCACCTACAGGGCGTGGGCCCAGCTATTGGTCGTAGGTGCCATCCGTAAGTGTCCCTCTTTTGGATAATTTTGGCAGATTTGGGGGTCTTGGGGGTTAGGCTTTAGGGTCCTACTCAAGGACCCTTGATTGGTCCTTGGGGGGGGGTCGTACTTTGATGTTTAACCCCTAACCCCTCAACCTAAGTTTGGGAAACCATTTTACACTTCTAAACCCCACATCAAACTCAAAAACTATCACGTAAGGCTCTAGTCTCACCTACTAGTTTTCCGGGTATGACATCTAGACTTGTCTCAATTAGACATCTATTACAGTACTTGAATCAAAATAGGGTCACAGCCCTAAAACAACATAATCCAAAAGTGGAAATACAAGAATGAAACTATAGTGATAGTATCCGTCCTCAAATCATGAGGACTCACCAAACAAGCAAGGAGAATGATCAATTCCAAGCTCTAGCCACAATATGGACCACCTTGAGAACCGGACCCTACACTTGGGGAAAATGTAGGAAAATATGGGTTAGTACAAAAATGCACTAAGTATGATAGTCATGCATAAAAACCCTGAAGACATGAAAAAAGGGACATTTTAGTTGGATGCATGCAATTTACTAAGTTAAAACATCACTTTGAAGATTAAAGAGGAAACATAAGTCAATTAGCATATTCATTACATAGATCATCATATCATAAGTGAAACATACCATAAGTACCCTCAAAGTCTACTTGTGCAATGCATGAATAAGATCCCATAATCCTACCCATGATAAGAAAAGCTTCTTGAGTAACCACAGTTCATAATTCATCTTCTTATTCATAGTGGGAATGAGCCTTAACCGACATAAACCATGTGAGCTTAACATGGAATCTGGTGTTACCCACACCAAAAAGGGTTGTCCTACTTGCCTAAGGTAAGACCATCATCATATTAGCTTTTAGGTAGATCCACTAGCTAAAGACCTATGGGGGCACATAGTTTATGGGATAGGGAGATTGTTACTAGAAACCTGGCCTTTCTCATGGAAAGGTTTCCATCTCAAGAGATTACTTCTAGACACCCGGCCTTTCTCACGGAAAGGTTTTCATCTCATAGTCAATATCCACTCGGTGCTAAGCATTTATCCCAAGGAGTACTCATTAAGTCATAATTTGTTTCATTAAGATATCTCATTAGATCATGCGTGATAATAACCTTCCACCGTCCATGTCCACATATAACATTAGATTTAATTATGTGAGAATAGCCTTTCAACCTTAGAATCATCATCATGTGGGAAAACCTTTCACGTTATGTTCATTATGTGTCACGAGAATAGCCTTTCAATCAACACAACAACATCATCATAATCATGCACACTTAACACTCAAAGTGTTCTTAAAGCATATACATAACCTTCACAATTCATGCATTACATCATATATTGCATTTTCAAAGGTTAAAGATCATCTCAATCAACACATCAAGAATTACTACATTATACATGGATAATAACATAATTCAAATAGCTCAATTACTACAAGCATAATCTCATCATTTCATTCTTTCATCAATTCACCCACATCACAAGGTCATAAATTGGGAATATGGGGATTCTTGGGGATTTTAACATAAAAACAATAATAAATCATCAATTAAATCATAAAATAAAGTAATAAAATTATTAGAATCGTTTTTAGAAAGTAATTCATGACTTGGAGTAAAACCCTAGCTTTTGGGGAATTACTAATTTGAAATTGAGTTTGGAGGGACTCCATGATGAAGATTATCCATGGATGAAGGACTACCATACCTTGATGAAGAAACCCTACGAATTTGAGTGGAAAAACTTGATCCTTCAAATCTAGATTTCACTTTCTTCTTCTTCTTCCTTGGAGTTTTAGAGAGAGGATTTTTTGGAGAGGGTTTGGGTCTTTCTTTGGGATTTGGAATTATGAGGAAGATGATTTGGTTTAGTGACTTAAAAACCTTATATAGGTGTTCTAATAATGTATAAAATGATGTCACTTAATCCCACTTAAAAATAGGAAATCCCCATAATACCCCTAAGTGAATCTGCTTTTTGGCAGTTACAGGCCTCATCCACGATTGCACGACCACGGTTCGTGGATGGACTCACATAGCGTGCTGTCCATCGGTGGTATGAGGTCATGTGGCTTGGTTTGCAGGCCTTGACCCACGACCCTTCACTGATAGACCGTGGTTGGACCCATGACCCATTCTGGTGAAGCGTGGTCTGGGTTCGGACACTAGGTTCTCAGGGGCTTGACCTATGCCCCTCACCCACGATTTGTGGGTTGACCCACGAGGCGTAGTGTCATGACCCAAGGGTACACCCTAGGAGTAACATGTCCTACTTGACCCCGAAGGGGTCTCATACAATCCCTTAGCATATCATAACATAAGATAATAGAAAAGTAAGGAAATTTTAAAAACTTTTATCCATACGATCGAAAACATTTTTCATAAAGCAAGCGGAAGTCTTTACTACACTTTTGTCTCAAACCATCTATTAATCTCTTGAATAAAACTCTTGGGACACAGCCCATACAAAAGTCTAAAACATAAATAAATGACATTATAGAAATAATGGGTTTGTCCTCGAAACTATTAGGACTCACCAAATCTTCAACTCTTCTTTCCCCTTAGAAACCAAGCCTCCAAAGGAACTCAATCTCGGAAATCCTACATTTGATTAGAATGTAGGCAAAGTATGCGTTAGTACAAAATGTACCAAGTATGATAGCTAGAACAACATCATAAGAGCATCTCAAAATGGTTAGACAACATAAGACATAAGCATAAGAGATAATAACATAGTCATAGCATAATCTCCAACATAAATATCATATAATCATAAGTCAACATAACACATAGGTAATAAGCATAGGAGATAAATCGGGTTCATGGCATAGTCTTTACTTAGACCTTCATACTAACATTCTCCAACCCTAAGTCTTTCATATTATAAGAGAACTACTTCACAAGCTACCTCAAAGCATACTTGTGCAATGCATGAACGACATCCCATAATACTATTCACACTAAGCACCCCTTTTTGGTCATTCTTGGGCATAGTCCACATTCATAGTCAAAACTTAGGTTTTCATATCATAAGAGCACTATACTCCTAAGTAACCTCAAAGAAAACTTGTGCAATGCATGGGTGGCATCCCATAATACCACACACACTAAGCATATCCTTGAAGTCACCCTATTCATATTTACCATCTATAGATGTCATCCTTGACCTACTTCACATAGACATGGAACTATCAACTTAAGTCAATCATATCATGGAAGGCAACTATAGCAACAATCCAAGCTAAGCATACATCACATAAGAGTACACTTCATAAGTAGTTTCAAGTCATACTTGTGCCATGTATGAATGGCATCCCATATTACCATTCAGACTAAGTACTTCCTTAGGCTATCTTACTCAATGCTTACTATTTATCATTCTAGACTACCAAAAATAGCACCCTACTAGGCTAGACCAAACTACCATGGGAAAGCACACTATCTTGCAACCCAAGCTATACAAGGAAGAGTACAAGTACCCCAACCAAGCTACCATGCAAACATTCAATATAATGCATTCTACCCTTAGGGGAGTATGAATCCTCAACCCTAATCTACCCTTAGGAGAGTATGAATCCTCAAATCCTAAGCTACCCCTTAGGAGAGTATGATGTCTCAATCCTAAGCTACCATGAAATGTTCTTGGCCTAACCAAGTCATGCTACCATGAAGGCATTCAAACAATGCTAGTT
>JAJOOO010011633.1:0-11631 GCA_029582685.1 Solanum piurae | reverse complement strand
AAGTCAATAGATTTCAAGAAAATGTATACATGCTTTAAATATTTTAATCCGCATTGAGAAAGGAATTTGAGTTAGTCCAAACCAAGTCATGTGGACCAAGGAATTTGATAGCGTGTGGAGGGGGGATAGCCTTTCATTTATTTTATTTTTAAAAAGAGAGATTATAATTTATTAACATCTTGAACATATGATTATCTGAAATTATACATAATCCATGATAACTTAAGACATAATTAATATCAATACATCGTTAATTGAATTTCTTGATAAAGTTATTTTAATTAACACCTTCATCTTCATCTTTACTCATATTCAAATTTAGTTAGATAACCTTTATTAAATATGTACATACAAAAAACTAATGATATTTAAATTTATTTTAAAATATCACCACTTTGAATTTGGTTAAAATTGTGCAATCAATTTTGAGTAGAATCAGGAGCTTGAATATCTTCATAATGGATGCAACTTTTATATTTGGTGATTCAAAATTTTAGCATTGGAGGTTAAACCTTAAATGAGTAAAATATTGTGTGAACTACTACACTTGTTCGGTAATTACTATTTCTAGTTTAATTTTTTTTTCCCCACATTTTTCTTTTGAAACTAGATGGCAGGAGCCTGTGCTAACTTGGGCCCAACAACAATAATGTGCAGAAAGATAAGTAGACTTATTTGTGCATATATTATTAAGCATATCAAATATAGATTCACGACATTCTATCATAAGCACAATCAAGGTGTCATCAACAACTTTGTAGGAGTCGGTGTGTAACCTTGAAATAGCTTCATCAAAAGGTTTATTTGCATATCGTAACTGAACTTCAGTTGTAGTCGTAGCTAACTGCACAACGGGATCAAGAGGGTCAAATAAATAAAGTTATGAATGACGGTTCAGCTTGGTCACTAAACTAAATCCAACTTCGTAATTAGACAATGTTCAAAAACAAAGTTAAAGTGATGAGACTTTGTAATGATTTCTAAGTATGACATGATATGATCAAATGGTGTAACTGTGGGTTACACATTTAAAAATTATCCGTGTGAGTATAAAATATAAGTCTCCTCAAGAATAATTCATGTAAGATCATTCCTTTACTCACTCATAAAATTAGGCAGTGTTCATGGCTAGAACAAATACAAGAATGAGAACCAAGTATGATTAAGGGTTAATCGTGTGATACATTGTCAAGGTATGCATGAAAGCTTTATGGTTCAAAGTTATCAAATCTCTTGATTAACAAAATATATATACCCGATGTATGTTCACTATGGAAAGTTCAAAGGAAACCCTACTTCCTCGTATGCAATTAATCTTTATTGGTATATCACACAATATTTTTATGCATATTTTCATAATATATTCATTTTTATTTATGTGGGGAACTTTTAGGTTTCTTTATCTCAAGCCCCGAAGCTATCCCCTTGATGTAACACGGGACCTTGAATCATGACTGACCCCAAACTAACCATGTGTCTGGAATATCATATGCATACTGAAAGATTACTAAATAAACAAGAACTCTACGGAAGCTTAAACAATGGCTATTTTAAAATGCGGAATACCCAAACAATCTGAATGTATGAAACATACTAAGAGTTTAACAATAACTGGATGATAATCTCATCAACCAAAGTTGATTCTATTACTATGTCTGAAAATCCTCTAACTGAGTTGAGTTGTTGGGACATGCCCCCAGCTAACTCTAGGAAAACTAAACCTGAAATGTAAAGACTGAAATGAAATCATGTCTATTGTCCTCGAAGTTTGATGACTCACCACTGAAGTTGCTGAATGCGGATCGATAATTGATGTAAGTGTGATCTAGATGTTGAGTACCTAAACCTACATCATGAAAGGATGTGGCGCAGACTAAAAGTCAGTACTTTGAATGTACTGAGCATGCATGATATATATACTAAGCTGAACAAACCTATATAAGTTAAAACAAGGTATAACTGAGAAGTACTGAGCAAGAATATAAATACTGAAAGCATAACTGAAAAGTTGAACTGAATGCAATGACCAAGTACTAATCATGAACAAGACATGCTAAACTGAATATTGAAGTATAATCTGAACATGATATAGATACTGAATGCTGAGATAACTGAATGCAGTGACCAATTTATACATGCTAAAACTGAATACCGGATATACTAATAAATGGTCAATGCAATAGGATATGACTGAACTGTGGGAGTTACTAATAACCGATAATAAAACCACATGAGCTAAATATGGAGTCCGATGTATATGCCCCATCGAGAGGACCCAATATACCCTGCCAGAGGTATAGAGGCATGTTGGCATGATCACTGAAATGATGCCCACAGAGGGGACTTACAACCTACGTGGCTAGTAGTTCTGGGACTATTTGGGTACGCTAAACCCTAGTCCAACTCGATATTATGCTACTCCCAATGGATTAAGTAATTAACACATTATGAGTGAATTTCTGTAAGTTACTGGTTAGCTCAAACTGAACATGCAAACTGAAAATGCAACAATCAAACTGATATTGATGCATTTATAACTGAGGCATGTATAACTGAATAACTGAAATATCTGACCTAGCATGCGTAATTCAAGAACTAAAGAAATACATAGCTAGGGTTCTGGAATTCATGCTATAAACTGAATAGTAGTATACTAATCTGATTTGGATCATTCTAACAGCTAAGAACACAATAATTCTAACATTCAAGAAATCCTAGGTCTAGTCATAATAAGGGAATCGAGAAACTGACTGAAAACTAGGGACCTAATGGGTGAAAGGAACCCACTAGTGAAATCCCACATACCTGGTGACGAATTCCACGGAGAAATCTTTCAATTTCAGGGCTGGAACTGATGGAACCTTTTTGCGTTCTTGAACTAGGGTTCTTGACTTCTTTTCTCCTCTTAAGCTCTAATTTTTCTATTTTGTGATAAACGTTTTGACTTAGGTAAGTTCTAGTTATGTTTCTAGGCTTAACCTGACTAAAACCTCATAATTTAGGGTTTAAACGACGTAGCTCAGGGGTCCAACGAAATAGGAAAAGACCAACAGACCCCTAACTTAACTACTGTCGGAGTGACTGACGGACGGGACCTATGCGTCGTAGGTCAACCTACGGTCCGTAGATTGGAGTAGTAGGTCAAGTCTACCCGACAGGGCTTCACTAAAATGAGCATAACTTTTCACTCGGAGGTCAGATTTTAGCAAACTTAGTGGCGTTGGAAAGAGGATTCAATTATCTATCATATCATAGGTCATGGGACACATAATTCCTTTGTGCTAAGAGTTCTGACAATTTGAAGTTAACTCAATCAACAATTTTCATCTAACTGGCAGCTGACCCTCACTTACGGTCCGACCTACGGACCTTAGATCGAATGACGGTCCGTGCTGGTCGGCTTTCATTTGCGTCAGAGGCTGGGTAAAAGGGGGCCTTGATCCACGGACACAGACCATGGATAGTGGTCTGACCTACGGACCGTGGGTCTGTCCGTGGTTCGAGACTTAGCCAATTTTTCTGAACTGGGTTTAGGGAGGCGTTGAAGTGGTGAACCACGGACCACCAGCACGGGCCGTGGTCTGACTTACGGTCAGTGGATGGCAACTGTGGGTTGCACCTGCAACTTCTCAAAATCTACATTTTTGGTATGTTTAGGATATGGGGTGTTATAATGGGTCTTGTTCGAATTTACTTATTGCATGCTTTGATTTTGCTTTAGGGATTTGTGGGATTGAATTCGAGAAGATGGATTGAAAATGGGTACGTTGGACCATTTGGCGAGCTTGGTCGAGCTCGCCGAATCGTTCGGCGCTCGCCCAATGTCTCCATCTCGCCCTTCATATCATGTTAAGTTGGATGAGATTGTAACTTTCGGCGAGAAGCCATGGGTCGACAAACACACTCGGTGACTCACCAAAATTACTCTTGATCTCCCTCTGTATGCTACCCCTGAGACCCTTCTGCACTGTAACTTTCGGCGGACAAACCCTTGCTCGCCGAAAGATGTTAGGCGACTCGCCGACCCACTTGGCGTGCCTTTTTGCAGTAGATTGCCTGTGATTTTATTTTTCTACCTTAACTCCTCCCAAATCTTTTGTAGATATTGTACACACCAATTTAACTAAGCAACCGAAGAAAAAGGCCAAAGGCATTACAATCAATGAAGGAGGATTAAACCCTCCAAAGAAAAAAAGGGATGACCTCCAACTAGGAGATAAAGGTAAACAAGAAAAGAACATAGCTAGGAAGGGTAAGAATGTTGAACCAGCTTTTTCTGAGCCGGAGGATGAACAACCATTAATGAATCGAAGGAATGAACTCAAGGATAGAGCTCAGCCCATATCAACCAGAACCCTTTCAACTGCCACTCCCCCGACTACTGAATTTATGCCAACTCCAGCACCACCTCTAGTGGCCCCTGCACTCCCCGTAGCTCTACCTCCACCCAGATTTCTGAACAGATTAAAAGGTGATGTCTTACGAATCATTCTAGAAGAAAAGTTACTATCCATGGAGGGTTTGAAAGGCAAGCCCACTGAGGTGCTTGACACACTCAGATATCATGAGTTTGAGATGTTCACTAGGCCACGGGGTCCTTACATCCCTTCATGGGTCCGGGAATTCTACTTAGCCTATGGAGAGTTGGTCCCAAATAATAAGAAAAAGGATAGTGAGTTTCGACCGGTGAAGTCGGTTATGGTTAGAGGCAAGGATGCTTAGTGTCACAGTTAGCATATTAATGTTGTGTTGGGTCGACCGCTGCACTCGATACTACCCTACCAGGGTTTTCCTATTGTTCCATCCCTGGATGAAGTAATGGGTTGGTTAGCTCCGATGATCTCTAACACCACCTTAAGGTGGATGGAGGCAGGAGCTCCCATTGAGAAAAGGGATATGAACATTGCCTCCTGATACTGGTTTGGCTTCATCAGCAGCACTATCATGCCATCCCAGAACGAGTCCATTTTGTGTCATCCTAAGGCGTCTTGCCTTGATTCTAACATGGCTAGGACGCGGATCGACTTGGGACTGCTAGTTTCACAGGAGATGGCTATGAGAGCCAAAAAGACACAAACGTCTCTACATTTTCCTGTTGTGATCACTGAGTTATGCCGGCGTGCCGGAGTACCCCGGGATCCTTCTAGCGATATAGAGGTCATCCCATCTTCCTCCACCGATATTCGGCGTATAGAGGCCGAGTTCACACGAGAGGAGGCTGATAGGAGGAGAGAAGCTCCAACAGACACTTCTCCAGAGGTCTATGTTGACTCATTACCAGCAGAAGTACCTTCGTCTACTCCCGCCTCGGAGTCTTCAGATATACCCACACCTTCTTCTCCTTCACAGAATCCAGGTGCCTCCTCCTCCTCTCAGCCTACCAGGGTCACTCATGCCATGATTCTGAAGATGGGGCAGCTAGCCTATTCAGCAGATGTGAGGGCGACGCGATTGGAGAGATCCATCCCAAGGATGATTGACAATGCCATCTTGACAGGATTGACTCTTCTTAGGACCATGATTAATGATCTGACTGCCAGAGTCACTGGTTGCGAGAGCAGATAGGAGGAGCCACCCGAGGTTTCAGCATTAAAAGCCGAAATAGCAGAGTTGAAGAAGGTTGTAGCATATTTGAAGGCTACCAACTTCACTATACTAATGCATAGAGCAGATGACGAGGATGCTCCTGAGACTTCTAGGATTCCTCCGACTACTACCAGAGATGCGCAGAGGGATGATGCAGTGCATGCAGATACTGATGAGGAGTTGATAGCAGTGAATGCTGAGGAGACACAAGAGAGCAGAGAGTAGGGCATATTCAGAGACTTGCCAGATCTTATTGGAACGGTTGCGCAGCCGATGATCCAGACAGCATCAACTGAGACGTGCAAAGTAGCTCCCAGTGGATCTGACATTACTATTTCGTCTGAGGCTACTCCGGGCACTGATGCTCATACACAGACTGCTACACCAGCTACTGAGACCCCGATAGGGAGAGACACTGCATAGACATGATCTTTCTTTACCTCCCTCTCTGTCTTATTATACTTTTACTTTTGCACACTTTTATTTGCATTTGAGGACAAATACTTTTTATTTGTGGTGGGGTGAGGCCCACACCTTTTGTGTGCTATTTGTGATTTGTGTTTTATATATTTGGGGTGTTCTGTTTAAAATTGTTTGTACACTGCTTTTTGTGTATAATTGTGCGCATTGCTCCCTTTTGTGTTACATTACAAAAATGATTTTGACCCTTTCAAAAAAAATTGTTTTTCAAATTTTTTTGCCACCTATCGTGTGTTGAAAGTTGTTGTTATTTTGCAAAACTTAAGTCTCAGTTCTGATCAATACTCATGACTTGAATAGTGCTCTCAATCAAACGAACATGAATGTGCGGCTACGACGAGACCAAATGAAGTTGCATAGACAATAGTGAACTCTTTGCGTCTAGTTGTGATTAACCATTTATCGAATTAATTCTCTTGTAATGACCATTGCAAACTAGCAAAAGTGATAAGTCTTGTTGGACTTAAGTGTCGATGCCTTATGTAATTAGCTTACTTTGAACCATGCATGAATAAACCTAGAATTTGCCCCGTTAGTCTGATTGATTTAGAAAGGTATGCTCTTGAGAAGATATTAGGCAACTTTAAAGAGTGTGAGCCAAATTTGTCATATACCTATTTTATGGCCTACCCGTGAGTGTATAAAACTCTTTTGAACACCCCTTGAGCCTTACCTCTCTTTGGAAGAAACTTGATGAACCCTAGACCTTACTTGACCCACTACCTACAATCCTCTTGATTTGTGGTTTAGTGAATAGCCAACTTAGGCCAAAACCCTAAGTTGGTGGTGTGGTGAAAAGGAAAAGGAGAAGTCAAGAAGTGCAAGAAAAAGTCTCTCTAACCCATGGTATTTCAAAATAAAATGGAAACCCTTCAAAATATATATATATATATATTTGGAATAAAAGTGCAAAAGGAATTGGGTTTCCAAGCAATACGTGGAGTGTGAATAAAAGGACGACTTAGAAGCACTAGAAGAAAAAGTGATAAGGGAAAGGAAAAGTAAGTTTTGAGAACATCACATCTAATGAGGATGAAGAAGTCACTGAGCCTAAATGACCATACCTTTGCACTCAGCCCCATTACAAACCTTGAAAATACTTTTTTGATCTTGTGTGAGCCGAACCGAAAGTCGATTGGAAAATAAGGGCAAACCTATGGGTGAAAACATGCATTGTGTTCCTCTTTTTCAGTGTGAGTGTTACATCTGATTCCTGATCTTAAATTGATTAGCCTCTGTGTGTGAATATGGAATCATTCTTTGTGTTAGGGCATTTAGATACTTTCGTTGAGCTTGAACTTACATTTGTAGAACGTATTGTGAGCATGAGAATCTTTGGTAATAGTGTGTCACAACTTGAATCTTTGAGTACACAATTGAATCTTTGCATATGTAGTTTGAAGTCTTGTTGTGTACATTCATGATTGAGTCTTCTGTAGCACTGTTCAAGACACCTTTTTTGGACGACTAAACTTGAGTTTGCTTGAGGACAAGAAAAAGTTTAAGTTGGGGGTACATTTTAATAGAAATTATATCCTCAAATGCTTCTCATTTAGGGCTACATTTTAATAGAAATTATATCCTCAAATGCTTATTTTATCTCAATATCTTATGAAAACCCTTAAGTTTCAGGTATTTGAAGTTTGAAGGAAAGCAACGACACTACTTCACAAAAAGGAACGAAAAGGCTGAAAAGAACAAGAAAATAAAGGTCTGAGGATCCCCGAGTCCACTTGGCGAATAGAGTAGGGTCTCACTTCGCCTTTTGTTCCAGTATGCTGAGCCCTGAAAGAAAGGATCAAGTCAGCGGAAAAAGGGAGAAGTTGGCGCTCAAATCAAGACTTATTTCTCTATACCCATTTGATTTCAACATCATTGAAGGTATAAATTTCTATTTCTTGATATGTGGCTAAAAACTCCCATTCTTGGGGTGTGATTTAGCAAATATGTGTTGATATTATTGTTGGGTCTTGCTTGATGATAGGTTAGATGTATTTTAATGGTGATTTCACCTAGTGGTTGTGGTTTAATTTAATGGGTTTGTAGTTGCAAATACAAAGCCACCCATGTGTTTTCGGCTTGCCCGAGAAGGAGGTTGCGAAACCAAGACCGCTAGACTGATGGCCTAAGGAGTGGGTTAACATGAGGTTTAGCTCGAGAGGATGAGCCCTAGTCCCATATCCTATAACTCATCTCGAGAGAGTGAATGGGGTAAGGCGTAGGCTGGCCTTCATGCGGCAAATGGGTGTCCGAGAGGAACGCATTTGAAACGGGGTAAGTTGCCCGAGAGGGAACTTATTTCCATCTAAAGCTTAGCCTAGTCACTATTATCTTGCAAATTTCCTATCGAAAGAATGTACCCAACTATTTATCTCAATCTGTATTGCGGTCACACCCCAAGAACTCTTCTCCATATTTGATTTCCTTGTTATTTTTGTTGTTTTTACTCACTAGTGACAAAACCCCCATTGCTATTTGACAATTTTGTGTCCCCCTTTAATTTACAATGTTTTTAATCGTTAATGTCTTTAGCTATGACTAGTTAGAACTAAATTTTATTTCTCTATTAATTCTCAAAACCGCTCTTTTGGGACACGACCCCAACCCTTGGTTGGGTTACTATACTATTGCACGATCGTAGACACACGTACTGTAAGTTGTGTCGTTGATTACGCTAAACATCATATACCCTTATCGTTATACAAATGGCTCACATATACCCCTATCTTTACAAAAGGAGCTCACATATACCCTTCATATAATGGATGTGAAAAAATAGTTTTAAATTTATATTTTTTACTCTTAATTCTATATTACTAAAACTATGAAGCTCCAAACTCTAAAGTTGAATTACCATTTACCCCTACACTATATTAAAATATATTTAAAAATTCTAACTAAATATTAAACAATAATGTTTTAATTACCTTTCATAAAATAATAAATTATAATTATCATAGTGAATGATAATAGCAACGTGTGTAAGCGATTTATAACATTTAATTTTTTAAAGGACTCTTAATTGCGATTTGCAACAATCAAGATTAAAATTATAATAACTCATTATTACCATTAAATTAGAAGAGAAAGTAAATAATATATTTTATAACAATAAATCATTATTATAAAGAAAATTTAAAATAATACTCTCTCTAGCAACTTTTAATTGTCATGTTGCGCTTTTCAAAAGTCAATTTGACTAATATTCAAAGTTAAATTAGTCTACATTAATTTGATATTTTAAAAAAAAAATTAGATATTCAAAAACTATATAAAAAGTACTATAAATTCCATTTTTTTCATATCAATATGACAAAAAAATACATCGTAAAATGTTAGTCGAAGTTATTATCATTTGACTCCAGAAAAGGAAACTATGACAATTAAAAGTCGACGGAGGCAGTAAATCACTATTAATTTCAGTAAAGATTCTTAATTCCTAAAATACAAAGCATTTATAATTTGAAGGGTTTTTGATTGAATTGAAAGGTTTTCAGAAGATGAAAAGTCTGTCAGGTCTTAAAGATTTGTACAAGACACTTTCTTTTGTTGTCTGTTCAAGAAAACCGCTAGACTTCAGGCCTCCCTATAGCGTTATTTGAATCTTAAATTTTTATTCCCTTTTCCAATAAGTTTTTTAATCAAGTTATATATTATTCATTTTTATGTTTTCTTACCATTGATTCATCATATATTATCTTTTTGACTGTTAAATTTTCTTGCAGCACAGCCACAAACTATCACGTCCCGAGCCTACACCCTGGACGTGGCCGGCACTCGGGAACCATTGATGCTACCCAAGTGAACCCTCATCTTGGTTTGCTACAAGCGGAAGACTAACTCAAGCATACCAAAGCTTCAAAACTGAATTCACTTCAAATACATAACTTTAAAATAATCTGAACAATACTGAATAGATAATTCTGAATAAGAACCTAATAATAACGTAGTTTGTATATAAAAATACAATATAACTCTGTGGGAGATTCTCTAATCGACAACCATCACTATGAGTTATGTGATGATACATCATCTCGCCCACACTGCCAGAACTTTCCTATACTTATCCCGGGTATAGAACCTACTACTAAGTGGATCCACTAGTCTATGCAAAAAAGTATTAAGGAATCATCTAAAAAGTTTGACCCTTTCTACTCACTTTGGCTACATGGTTTATGGGGGTTGTGAGTTGTATGAACTCTCCCTCATATCGGTGCTCAATACTACTCTCAAAATATACTAGTTCATATGTTTAAAAACATAACCCTTTCTATGTTTTGAGAATATTACTCAAAAATCTTTCTCTTAAAAGAGATGGTACTCAAACTACTCTAAACTCTTTTGGAAATCTTAGTTTCCTCTCATCTTAAGTGTAAAAATATTTACTCTTTGGAATACTTAATTCTCATATATTATTTTAAAGAAAATGAACTCAGCTCTACTCTTCCTCAACTCAGTGCTCAAGTCTTTAAAACAATTTGAAAAAATACTTCTTAAAATATGGTTCATGCCGAATTATGGACGTGAACGACTCAATTCAATGTTTTCAGTAACCATGCATAGAATTCAATACTTGGAACTCAACAACTCCAGAACTCAAGGAGTCAATGATACTACTCATCTTAAGAATGCTCGACTCGGAGGGTTCATGCAGAAATATGGGCATGAACTACTCAACTCAAAGACTCAATGATACCTCACATCTCAAGACTGCTCGACTCACAGGGTTCATGCAGAATTATGGGTATGAACTACTCAACTCAAGGACCTTAATAACAATATGGAACTCATGTATACGATTCTTCTCATTCTCATACTTACTTCCTCAAAAGTCAATTTAAAACTCGAGTGTTGTCTTTGAAAAATTTCTCAGGATTTATAACTCAAAATAGAGTTCATGCTGAATTATAGACATGAACTAATCAACTCAAGGATCTCAATAAAAATATAGAAACTCAATAATTAGGAATAGAATTTTGAAAAGAACCATGAACTCAAAAACTCAAATAAACTTATCTCAAGAATACTCATATCTAGGGGTAGAATCCTAGATTTCTCTTTTACTAATTTGAAAGTAGATGTAGGGTATGAGGATGAACTATTCCAACACTATGATGGTCTTACATACCTGGAAGAACAATGTTCTTGAACGATCTTTAAGAAGAACTTTATTAGAAGCCTTGAAACCTCAGCTTGAAGGTAAACGGTCAAGAAAACCTTTCTTGAGATTCTTTAATTAGTGTCTTGAAATCTCTATGGCCAAGAATTATGATTTTCATTAGTGATTCATAATTGTATGTAGGAATTTGAGTTGAAACGAATGAAATTCTTGGAGAAAGACTTACCTTGAAGAAGAATCTTGTAAAAGAACGAAAGAATCTTGAATGGAGTCTTCTACTTTGATTTTTCCTTAGGGTTAGAGAGGAAAGGGAATGATGGATTAAAAGATGCAAATATGATTGTTTTGAGCCTTTTATTTGTCAAGAAATTCTTTTGGGGTTTTCTTGGAGGTAAAAAGACAAAAACGATGTTTTTAAATATTTTCCCATCGGCTAATTCGTAACA
>JAJOOO010011630.1:0-13179 GCA_029582685.1 Solanum piurae | reverse complement strand
AAAAAGTATGATCCTTTACTACCCATGATGGCTACATGGTTTATGGAGACTTGAGTTATCTGAACTCGCATCCCCATATCGGTGCTCAATACTACTCCTAAAATATACTTAGCTCATATGTTTGTAAAAAAAAAACTCTTTCTTTGGTTTGAGATAATTACTCAAAACTTAGCTTAAAAGCTCTCTTGGAATCAATGTTTCCCTTTCTTATTCAAATGTGAAAACATTTAAAACTTTTGGGAATACTTAGTTCACTTATAGATTTTTGAGAAATGAACTCAACTCTTTACTCTTTGCTTAACTTGAAACTTAAGTCTTAAAACAAGGTTAAAACGTTTGTTAACGACTTTTGAAAACTTTAAAAACTTTGTTTTGACTTGCTTCTTAACTTCTAGACTTGACTCTTAACTTTGATCCTAAATTTCCTTGAATTGGAATATGGATTCAAGGTTCATGATCTCATGTTTATGGATGATTTCATGATGTTTATATGTGCCTTAGAATGTTGGAATCAACTAGAAAACATAGGTACATTGCTAAGGAACAAGTACTAAAAAGTGGGGAACGAATGGGGAGAACTGGTGTCCCTGGCGCTCTCAGAGGCGCGGGGCGCCAACCCTCAACATTCAGGGACTGGTCTGGGGCGCGCTGGCTGGAGCGGCGTCCCAAGGGCGAAGATTCAGAGACCCTTTTGGGGGGCGCTGGCTGGCGCGACGCCCCACCCTCATCCCTAGGTGTTGACGAATTTTCTCCTCCGTTTTTCATCTCTAAGCCCTCTAAACTTCAATGGTTCTTTCCCCAAACACTTAGGATCATTTATACTCTCAATATATGATAGATTCAAATCGAAATTACACCCGGAAACATGAATCAACTCGCAAGAACCATCAACAACACAACCCACAAGAAATTCAAACGAAACTTCAACAATGTTCATCAAGAACTCAATTTCTAAACTTTCAAAGACTTAATTTCGCTGAATTGAATCATGGTTGGCGCGTGGACGAACTAACCCAACGCTATGTGATCTCACATACCTTAGTAGGGATCACCCCCAACGAAATCCATAAGCAATCCACGACGATCTTGACGGATCTTGAACGTTCTTCTCCTTTCTCCTCTTTTCTCCTTTTCTTTTCTCTTCTCTCAAAACCCTAACTCTTTTTGGTAAAAGTGTAAACTGATATAACTCAGCTTAGACCCCTAATTAATCACCAAAAACGAAATCAAATAAAAGGGTAAGGAAAAGACCAAACTACCCTTTCAAAATTCAGATTGAACATTTCCTTATTCGAATAGCCCAACTTCCAAAGGGCATAACTTACTCATACAAACTCAGAATCGCGCAAATTTGGCGGCGTTGGAAAGATCATTCCAAGAGCTTTCCAACCATATCTGGAAATACACCTAAATCATCTTGAGCTATGATTTATGACCGTTTGAAATTGACCAAAAACTCACTTTTCCTTGACTAAATTTCTAGATTTTAATTCTTTTCAAAAAATGACTATTTCCAATTATAAGCTTCTTCCTAGTTATTTCAAATTGCGAGATGTTACATTAATGACTCTGATTTCATCCAAATCTGGACTAGGTTAGAAAATTCCAAGTTACTACCAAAAGTTTTCTGACCCCAATTCTTTCCCCATTGACTCTTTCCTAACGACGGAATCAGGTCGTTACACGGGAGAGGGTCGAGGGTAGGGGTTAAAAAATTGTAATTTGAAGTTGGAAGAGAGTTTTGAAAAATGTTTTCCTTAAGTTTTGAAGGGAAGTCATTTTCCTTAAATTTGAGGAAAATGAGTTGATTCATTTAACCCAACCAAACATGAGAAAATTGGAAAATCAAACACACCCTTAATTCACGTGTATTTTATGATTTTTTTTTCTAACACTCCATTATAATCAATGTTACTCCCTCCATTCCATATTAATTTAATTTTTGAGGTGTTTCACACCCTTTAAGAAAAGTAGATTAAGACATAAATTGAACATAGTTTTCCATTTTTAGCCTTATTAATTATTGACAAATTTATGATTAAAATAACTAAATATTAATTAATCACTAATTCCAATACTAACTAATGAAGGGTAAAATTGGATAAACACTCTAAAAGTAGTCTTAAAAATCAAACAATTAAGTTAATTTAAAAAATGAAAAACGGCTCAAAAACTAAATTAATATGGAATGGAGGGAGTAATGGACTATAACAAAAATTATTGTATATGTTCAAAATCAAAAAACAATATGTCAGTAAAGAACATATATAAAGATTATTATTCTATTTAGGAAAAAGGGTCAAATATGCCCCTAAACTATTCGAAAAAGTCTAGATATACCCCCGTTTAAAGTTTGGCTCACTCATGCCCTCGCCGTACAACTTTTTGCATAGATATGCCCTTATAGGCGTTAGTTGGTCTGCTGGACATATCCAGCTCATTTTCCATTTCTTTAAATGCCACATGGAATTGCCATGTCATTTTGACCTTACCACATGACATTTATATGAAAATGGAAAGGGATCAATTATGCCCCTAAAAAATTCGGACCCATAAACAAAATAATCCGACCCATAAATCAACCCCCCTTTTAAATAAACTACCCGACCCGTTTTCAACAATTTTTTTTTGATAAATCACGAAAATGAGTAATGACTAATAAAAAAATTCAGATTTGCCCAATTCAAGATTTAGTAATAAAATGAAAAATATAGAAACATCCATATGTAGCCGCTTCTTCTTGCTTTCTTTGTTCAATTATCATTGTTTCTTGATTTGAGATTTAAAAAAGTGAAAACCTAAAATGGAGATAAAGTTTATTTTTTGTTCATGAAAAATCGAAATTAGAGTACATCCTTTACTTGTATGGATATAAAGTTATTTTACCATGAAAAATCGAAATTAGAGTACATCATTTTGCTAATTTGTTGTTAATTGGGGGAATTTGTTGATGGAGCAGGAGCTTAAAGAAAGATCGTCATCCTATTATAGTGTTCTTACTTCTTAGTGTTAATGTAGACCCTATTGAAAGCGGAATATAAAAAGCAAGCAAGGGTGTGATGGAGTTTACATTTTTTCCTAATTGTATTCTAATTATGAGAATAGTTTTGTTGTGTGTTTGGATTTGGTTGCTAACTAAATTAGAGTACATCATTCTGCCAATACATCCTATTAGCATTTTAATAAGAGATAATGAAGTAAATATGAGCTTTATTTGAGTTGTTAGATATTTATGGACTATAATTTTCTAAAGACAAATTGTAAGTTCAAACTTGAAGTAAATATGAATTATGAAAGATTTTTTTGACATCTACGGTTACAAGTTGAATCAATAACTTTTCTCTATAGAGTTGTAACATTCCAAGTTTTATCCCATTTGGAGGGAACATGAAGAATAAATCTTACTTGAAAGTGTATAAATGCTTCTTCATTATTCACAAATAATCTACAATGTGAAATGGTAATTATATTGTAACTAAAAATTTGACCAACTTCATAAACTTCTTGAACTGACAACTTAAGTTTACTCCTTTAATCAGGTAATTTAAAAAATAAAAAATAAAAAAATCTCCAAGTTATTGATACAGGTTTGCTTATGTTGAGCAAAAGTGCTTGCGAATGTATACACATAGTTTGTTTTTTCACTCAAATGGTCGATTTGTCCTATGGCATTCTCTTATTTTGGGTGCTTTAATTAATCTCAAGGTCGATCAATCCTATCCTATGCTAAAATAGTTGAACAGTATATACTTCGATAAACAATAACTTTTCTTCTAAAATCTAGGAAATGAAGTTTCAGAATTTCAAGTTGAACTGCTCCAATGGACCTAAAATTTCAATGACAAGTAAAACAAGTTTTTTCACAAACTACAGGACTAAAATTAAATCTAATATATTTTATAAGCAAGTGTCGGCATCCCTTTTTAATATTTCTCCTTTCGCCTTCCCCAAACTTTAGACTTTATCATACTTGGGATCTTTAGCTATTAGCATAATGATTATACTATATATTAATAGCCTAATTATTTTCATTAATTCCCCAATTTTCAGAATAGTTTTGGTTACAACTTGTGCATGTGTAATTATTATAAGATCGATGCTTGTAGTGACTACTTAGAACTTTGGTTTATCTTTTGGGGCATAAAAGATGTTGTGGTCTAGCTTATTATATTTATCTCAAAGAGCTTTATTTTCCTAACCACTGTATCTATAGTTTGAAATTGTTATCGTATTGAATTAAATACTATCATCACTCGTAAAAATTTCAAAAGTAATTTCATGTTCAGATGAACATTTGGTAGAACTATTATGTCAACATATCTAGAACATTTGTTGTTTATCCTGTTCGAATTACTTCTTAATTATTATTTTTTGCATTGGTTTTTAATTATTACGTAGTTTACCCCTTTAATTTTTTGGATAGAGTTATGAGTACGAGATGACCAACATAAGCAATGCATACTTCGTTCTGTTAAATTTATAGATTACTTTCTTGCTATATAAAGCTGATTAAAAGATTGTATTAAGTTGTTTTTAGATAATGATAACTCATAAAAGTTGCCTGCCTCTAAACAACATTACAATAATGGTGACCACCTTAATTTTTATGAGCCTATCAGTAATGTTAGGCAGATTAATTGTGAACACAAAATAGATTCTTTGCATAAATGCATATTGAGTAATGGATTATTGTATGTTTTATATGTCTAATGACAAAGTTTATTTAATACTACTTTTGTATTAACAATTTCCTTCTCAGTCTAAACTATGGGCTTCTTTGTTTCAGTATATAATGTAGTATTCTTTCTTGTTGAATTAAAAAAAGTATTTTGATGAAAATTAACATGGATCCATATTGTATTTTGAATATAGAAATCATATTATTTTACTATGTATAATTAATTTGAAGTTGATTGTGCCCATCTTCCATGATTTATGAATGGAGATC
The DNA here is from genome assembly GCA_029582685.1 of Solanum piurae. Classification (NCBI taxonomy): domain Eukaryota; kingdom Viridiplantae; phylum Streptophyta; class Magnoliopsida; order Solanales; family Solanaceae; genus Solanum; species Solanum piurae. Next base: position 8,231 of record JAJOOO010011630.1, on the reverse strand, counting down.
ATTTTCCTACTATATTTATCCACCGTCTCACACGCCTTATTTATTTCTTAGTCTTTGAGCTTATGTTTTATATCATGATAATGGAGGGAGGATAGCAGGAAATTTGTGAAGCAGTTGAGTTACCTCTGAGTCATCATGAGTTGTACAAGCAGATTGCTATAGATCCTTCCTATGCTCTATGGTCCACAAGACACTGGAAAAACCATGCTTGCAAAGGCTGTAGTACATCATACCACATAAGGGTAGTTGGTGGTGGTATAAGGACAGTAAAATAAGCAAGCACTTATTTTGATATTGTGGAGATTAACAATCTGCATTTTGAAGGTGATGTAAAGCTGCTCATATGTTGTTTTGTGATGATATTGTGGAGATTAACAATCTAAGGTGGGACTATCGTGTATATTACTAGAAACTTATGAACCTGATTAGAGTGTCTATTCAATGTATTGAGATATCATATAAAGTCTATTTGTCGAAAGCTACTTATTTTGATCTTGAATTGAGAGGATGGTTTCTTATTGGCGCAAAAAAATACTAAGTAAATATACTTGCAACAAATTAGCACGGCCATGCCTATCTAGTAATAGTAATATAAGATTAGATTTTATATAACATAGGATAAGATTCTATATATATAAAATAGTAATAACATAAGATAAGATTATATATATATATATAATAGTAATATGTGTGATTCTCTTTCACATGGATTATAGATTTTCCATGTCTCTTCAACCATTAATTAATTACATGAATGTAGACTTTTTAAGTACAATAATTAATGCGATCTTATTCCTACCACAAACAAATTAAGCCTCTTAATTATATATTTCCTTCTGTTCCATATAATACCCTAAACAGGAAATTAAATAAAATAAATTGTGCTTAATCTATACTTTATTACATCCCTGAATCACTAGTGGCTAAAACACGATTATACATTATTTATATATGATTATGTATTATTTATTTATGATTATATATCTTTGATATATAATTATATATTCTATACTTTTTATCTTAAGACACAAATAAGAGCAATAGTCAAACACCCATATAATTAATGTTCTCTTAAGAAGCGTATAAAAGAAAAACACGATATATAATTTGAGATATCATTATATCGTATATCAAATTGTGAATTGATGTAGCACTAATATTCATAGCATCGAATCACTACAACAAAAGAATATTTAGTGGCATTGTGGCAATAGATTTTTCTTCCAAAAATATTATAAACGGCAATTGAGTAATTTCATTGTGTTCAGAACCGCCAAAGTCATTAACGGCATTTATATATAATGTTGGATATATATATATATAATATATGATATCAATAAGTGGGCTGTGATGTATCGATTCTAAGAATAGTCTTAAGTGAAGATATAGATCTTCAGCATAAAGGAGGGTAGCCGGTAGACTGAGGTCGTGGAGGCGAAAAACATATATATATATATATATATATATATAATGTTGTTATAATTATATTATTGCCGCTAAATAATTCCCGAAAACTATTTATTTGTTGTACTGTATGATATGCTACCTATGTGGGTTCATTAGTTTGGGCCTTATAGTCCTATATTTTGTGCTACTTGATGATACCTAAGAAAAGTTTAATATAACTATGATAAGTAAATTCTCGAATTATTTTTTGGAAAATGTAGTTTACATTCTGATTTTTCAGGATGATGCAAGAGCAATGAAGATATAAATATGGGGAAAACTTTATATTTTGTGATGAAATAATTTGTAGCAAAACCTGGAGGAGCGGGCAACTTTTGTCTAGAGTTTTTGGTATCTACATTAAAATTCGACTGAATCGAAATTTATATCGAAAAGTCTCACTGTGATGACCCGAAAGGTCATTTTTGAAAATTTTAAATATTCGTTTAACTAAAATTAATTAATTGATAATTAATTATTAAATATCTAATTTTAATTAATACTTAATGAGTTAAGTTTATAATTTAGTTAATACCATATATATATACCACTTGATCCACTTAACAATACCTTCATCTTCCTTATCTCTTCAAATTTCCATAAACAAACTTATCTTCACTACCGTAGACCCCACTATCACATGTATGTTTGCAAGAATTGCACCAAGAATTTCACCTTAGTCATTAAGTAATTATGGCCCACTTGTTGATAATATTGAAGTTATTATTGGGAAGGGATGTATACTATATTAAATAGAAGGGTAAAGGGTTAAATATGTCCCTAAACTATTTAAAAAGGATTAGATATATCTTTGTTTAAAGTTTGGCTTATTCATGTCCTTGTCGTTCAACTTTTTACATAGATATGTCCTTAGGGGCGTTAGTTGGTTTGCTGGACATATCCAACTCATTTTTCATTTCTTTAAATGCTACATGGAATTGCCATGTCATTTTGACCTTACCACATGCATTTATATGAAAATGGAAAGGGATCAATTATGCCCCTAAAAAATTCGGATCCATAAACACCTAATCCGACCCATAAATCAACCCCTTTTTAAGTAAACTATCCGACCCGTTTTCAACAATTTTGTTTAATTTTTATTGTTTTCGGTAAATCCCGAAAATGAGTAATTGATTAAAAAAAAAATAGGAAAAATATGAAAAAAATATAAAATTAAAGCCAAAAATTCACAAATAAATATAGTAACCTTAAATTCAATAATTTCAATAATTTTTTTTATTTTTTATTTTTTTCGGTAAATCTCGAAAGTGAGTAATTGATTAATAAAAAATATGAATATTATGAAAAAAATATAAAATTAATGCCAAAAATTTACAAATAAATATAGTAACCTTAAATTCAACACTTTCAACAATTTTTTTATTTTTTTTTCCGGCAAATCCCGAAAATGAGTAATTTATTAATAAAAAAAGGAATAATATGAAAAACAAATTTAAAATTTATGCAAAAAATTCACATATAAATATAGTAACCTTAAATTCAACAATTCTTTAAAACTTTTATTTTTTGGTAAATCCCAAAAATGAGTAATTGATTAATAAAAAATATAAAATTAACGCCAAAAATTCACAAATAAATATAATAACCTTAAATTAAACAATTTCAACAATTTTTTATATTTTATATTTTTTTCATATTTTTCCTATTTTTTATTAATCAATTACTCATTGGGAAAAGATGGGATGATTTAGTTGGAAATGAAGGGTATATAATCGCGGCAGAATCAATTGGAAAAACTATTCATAAAAGGAATAAAGATGAGGAATACGTGTTGAGTGGTGCGTGGTTGAAAGAAGACGATGGGGGAGAAGATCGTCGATTTAAATCTCTTTCAGTTGCTGGATCGCCAAAGTTTGATTTATACGCGACTGATTTTGGCTGGGGAAGGCCAGAAAAATGGGAATTCGTTTCTCTTCAAAGTGGTATATTGATGTCTCTTATTCTTATCCAAGGACTCAAATGGAGATTTGGAAATTGGTTTGTCTTTGCCTAAAACTCGAATGAATGCTTTTGCTGCTATATTTACCCACGGGTTAGAGGAAATTAAGATTTGATGTAGCTAAATGGATTAAGCTTTCAACTTTTATTCACTTATAATTCCTACTCATGTTAATTGCCTTACTTTTTATAGTTGATCAAATAGTCTTTTTTTCCCTCAAAATATTTATAAGTATTATTTAGGCTTCATTTGTTTGCACTTAATGAGGGTCTGAATCTTAATCATTCAGATTCGCCTCATTAAATGTGTTTGTTTTTTTAGGATCGAATCTTAATTATTCAGATTCAGTTCATTAAGTTTGTTTATTTTATTTCCTTATAAACCTCTTAATGGGTATGAATATATCTGAATGAATCAGATCTGTAACACACTCTTAACACCATTCAGACTCAAAAATAAGACACCTATTTTAATTCAACTACATCACAACAACTCATAAAAGTTGTTTTCTTATTTAATTAATGTTAATTACATGCTTACCGTTATAATTTCCTTTATTCTTATTAACTTAATATATGTCTTTTACTTTCCTAAATTAATCAATATATTTGAATTGATAAGCACTCCATGATATAGTATTTAGCACGGTTTCAAAAAATAAGAAAATAAGAATTATTTGATCGATAACAATAACAAATATCTATTATAAAATAAAATGTTTTCATAAACATTATATTACTACTCTATATAAACTATTTTACATTGCATTATATAATTAGATTCTAAAAGTTTTTGAGTGCAAAGAATAGTCATATTAATGATGTAACTTAATGTTAAATTCTTAAAAGATAAATCATATTACCTTGTTACGATAAAAATGTTCAAAATATTATTTTCTATAAAAAAAAAGGGCAAACTACACAAATCTCACTAGTTTAGGTCCTAATTACTAGGATTCACGTTAGTTTAGAATATTACTTTCTATATCATATTTTGGTAGTTGGATACATGTATCATGACTTGTCAGATACATGGTTACAAAAAAGCGAGATACGTGTTTTATTATTTTTAATTAAATGTGTGTAACTGTAATCCTTAATTAAAGGAGTAATTGAGTATTAATTAAGAACTCTAGTAGATTTTGGCCTTTGAATACATGTATTTGAAGGTTAAAAATTGAGATACGTGTATCCAACGGGTAAAAAAGATCGAGATACATGTTTTATTAATTTTGAAATAGATGTGTATTACTGTTTTCCTTAATTAAAGGAGTAATTGAGTATTAATTAATAACTCTAACAGATTTTGGCCTTTGAATACATGTATCCGAGGGTTAAAAAATCGAGATACGTGTATCTGACGGGTAAAAAGATCAAGATACATGTTTTATTAATTTTGAAATAGATGTGTATTACTGTTTTCCTTAATTAAAGGAGTAATTGAGTATTAATTAAGAACTCTAACAGATTTTGGCCTCTGAATGCATGTATCCGAGGGTTAAAAAATCGAGATACGTGTATCTGATGGGTAAAAAAGATCAAGATACATGTTTTATTAATTTTCTGGGTTTGTATCCTTAAGAAGATGTGTTAGAAACAACATCTTGCACTAGATGTGTAACTGGGTTTAGAGATGTATCTGTTTTGGTAAGTAGATCTTCACGTAGTTCTTTCATTTATATTGGGTCGTTTCCGTGCTTAGATCTATTCTTAGCTTGAATGTTAGCTGATGGAGATTCAACCCTGCAATGAAAAAATCTTGAGAGAAAACAAAACTATAAAGTTCATATCTCATAAATATATTGTATATTAATGTTAATGTGTTGTACACTTAGTGAGAATCATTCAATTTTGGGAATGATCACCCATGAAAGAATAAATAGCAACAAGATCATACTATGTAGGACCTAATTCGTAAAACTTTTTAAAATTGAAATTTAAAATGATATGAACTCTATCATAGATATATGAAAAAGGAGAACTTTATTCTAGATACATGAGAATAATGAAACAAAGTTACAAATTTCTACATATAATTTTGTATGCCAGTATTCAATTTTGATAATTTGCTATTAAAACGTAATTTGAGAGAAAGAAAGAAGAAAAAGATGGTGGAAGCAGTGGAAGACGTAAGGGTGAGGATGATAAATACGGATGAATAATGAGAATTTTGTTTGGAAGAGAGAAATGGTTGATGAGAGAATTTTTTTTTATGTTAATTCACCATTAATTTAGGTGTTTAAATATAAAGATAATTAATCAATCCCATTTTTAAGGGATTTGTATATTTGATTGTATCTTTTAAAATATATGGTATAAAATTTAAAAGTGGTAATATAAGTAATTGTTTGAAACTAGAGGTAAAATTAGTATATATGATAGTGATGTATATCTAATTAAGTGGTTTTTCCTTAAAAAAATAGATAGAAAAGAAAACGGTTGAAGGTAATTAAATGAGAATCGCAAGCACACCACCGGCCATGGGGACGATCGACTCGCATTCCGCAGTTGTAGCAGAAATTGGCACGACACCTACATATATCCACATAAAAACACAATCAGATTAAACTTTAAACACAACCATTACATATTAACTAACATAATTAAATATTAAAAGTCTATTTATAAACACATAGTACGTTAATTGATTTGTTATAAACAGCCAGCGCGCAAACTAGCCTGCGCGTGATATAACGGCAACCTTCACTAAGTTGAACAAAAGAGCGACACTTAGAACACCTCCGCCATTTTTTACGCTCAGCCAGCTTACCAAAAGCGACGTCGTTTTTATCCCTCAATGACCCACTCTCCTCACATTGAAATCCAGCATGCCATGGAAGCTTGCACAGGAAGCAAAGTAATCTCTTGCAATTTGGGCACTTTGATCGCGTCGCAACGCCACCGCATTCATCCAAAATCAAAGCAAAACAATTCCGATTAGGACAGTAACACCGCGTCAACCCTAAAACAGAGTACTCACACAACTTTTCAGACCATTTATCAAACAGCTCGGAATCCACAAGATTCCGGCAACCGATTGGGTCTAAAAAGTGGTTACAATTCGGAAACGGACACGGAATTTCGACGACATTGTCAACAAGCTTGACGGAGATGTATCTTGTTATACAGTCAATGCAGAACGGATGAACGCAGAGATTTTGGTTCTTAAATTTTGTACTGGGTAACAACATAGGCTCCATACAGATTTTGCAGCAGAATGGTTGAGATTCATCTGCCAATTCGTGTTCTTGGATTTTTTGCAATGTGTTTCCCATGATTATTGTTGAAGAATATTTAATATACTTAAATGGACTAAGTTATTAGTAGCGAAATTCATACTTATAAAAGCAGTACAAAATAGAATTAGATTAGGACTCAAAGAAACCTATTTCAACTTTGAAATCTAATTACACATGAATTAAATAAACTATCAAATAACAATTTGTAAATGGTTTTGAAGTAGAACTCAACTAGAAAGCTTAATTACGTATTTTAAAAGTTACTTAGGCTAATTATATTTGTCATTGTCATAACTGTTAAAGAATGACAAAAAGTTTCACATCGGTGGTTAATGAGATGGGTGGACTCCTTATAAGGCTTGGACAATCCTCCTCCCTTTGAGCTAGTTTTTGGGGTGTGAGTTAGGCCTAAGACCTTCCCTTTGAGCTAGGTTTTGGGGTGTGAGTTAGGCCTAAGACCTAATTTAACATGGTATCAGAGCAGGACCCGTCTCATCCGATGTTGGGGCCCCCAAAATCAAAATTGCCCACGCACCAGATGTTAAGCACTGGGCGTGAGGTGGGGTGTTAATGGGTGGACTCCTTATAAGACTTGGACAATCCTCCTCCTTTTGAGCTAGCTTTTGGGATGTGAGTTAGACCTAAAACCTAGCTTAACAATAACCTTCTGGAAAAAATGTAAAAAAAACTATTGTACTAATTAATCTCTTTGTGTTTGAAAAGTTAAAATTTTATTTTTTTCCATATTTAGGAGAGCACTATATATATAATTATGTAAATATTATGCAAACCACATAGTGTAATACAAAAATTACCTCCTATCCCTACTCTTTCACAAATTATAAAAATCCCTTCTTTTTAGTACCTTTCGGATACATCATTATACCGTTTGATACATTATATTTTATGAATGGATTATCTGTATGTTGCGTAAAGTAAGGGATTAGAAACTGAAATTTAATTAAATCCCCGCAAAATACGCTAACATTAGTAAGTCCCCCAAATTACGCTTAATTTATTCGTTTCAAACATTCAGTTTCAGTCAGTATCAAATGCTAAGAGAATTAGAAAATTCAAATTTTGAATTGTTTCTCCCCGTTCGTCCAAAAAAAACTTCAGAAATGTGGTTCACAATTTTGTTTCAAGGTGATTTTGTGAAGATTAGTAATGAATATTTCGATCGTGTTAAGGCATTCAGGAATATGGGAGAGTGAGGTTAGATACGAGCGATACAAAAGTGATGGGATAGTAGTTGGGAAAAATATTTCATATGTGAATCTTATTTCAGCCATTGCAGCTGAATTGGATATTGATGAATTGAAAAAAAATATTGAGATCCGATATATTGTACAAGGTAATTCATTTCCGATGATAATTAGGAATGATATGAGAGTGAAGTTGTACGTAGAAATAAAGAAGCAAGAGCTTGTATTCAATATGTATCCACTACGCATTGATACGTCTGATAAAAGTGATGAAGAGATACAAGGCTTCGATGCAAGCAGTGGTGCAATTGTGTGTATTAAAGGTGGAAAAAGGGACGCAAATGCTCTAAGCATTGTTGAATCGAAAATTGGTGATTCA
>JAJOOO010011629.1:0-14290 GCA_029582685.1 Solanum piurae | reverse complement strand
CTCATGCTTGAAAGAACACAATCCATATTTTTTGAAGAAGTATTCATGAACTTACCTATTGAATAGAAGAAATCCGTAATCTCCGATTGAAATCAAAGAAAAAATCTTATAAACCGAAATTAGGAAACCAAATTGCCAAGGTTTGCAAGTTAATTCCTAAGAAAATACCAAGAACTAAAAGTACAAAATCGTGTCTAACCCCCAGAAATGAGGTTTACATACCCTATTTATAGAAAAACTTGTCCTAAACAAAAAGCAAACGATATAAGGAAATAAACTTTCTGGACGCGGCTTCATTTTATGACTTTGCCTTACGGACCGTGGGTCGACCTACGGTCCGTAGGTCCCCTCCGTAGGTCAATACTTAGACTTTTTCTTGCAGAGGCTGGAACCTTCACTCTCAGCTACAAACGACAGACGTGCAGAACAGACCGTAGGTTGACCTATGGTCCGTCAGTCCTCTTCCGTGGATCCATACTTAGAAATTTCATCAAGTACCAGAACTTCAACTTCTCTGAAACATTCGACTGATATGCAGGACGGCCCGTGGGTCGACCTACGCTCTGTCACTTGCATCCGTAGTTCCACACTTGGTCAAGACTTCCCTGATGCTCAATCTACGCCACCCATCGACGGACCGTGACTGGACCTACGGTTCGTAGGTCACCTTCGTGGGTGGCTCCGTCTGTAGATTTTCAGCTGTCATCTCCTACTTCCACGTCCAAACTTATTTCCTGTAAACATGATACAACACACATTAATTCTAATACAAAATGGCCCTAGACACACACAACTCTTAAGTGAAATGTATTAAAAATACCGTAAATTCATGGTATATCAACACCCTCAGCTTAAACTCGTTGTTTGTCCTCAAACGACACACTGAACTCTTAACGACACTTGTGTAGAAGCAGGTATACAAACTCAAGCAATCACATGGCTATTTTAATCCATTCCATTTTCTCAGTGCAAATGTTTTCTCTTAGACTCAACAAGCTAACTCATGCGGATCAAGATATGACAGAGATCGACCAATAGACACACAACATACATTTTTTCACAATCACCAAGGTACCTACTCTCCGACAATGTAACTAGTGCCCTCACTTCTAACGAAATCCTTTTCACATAGAAGATACAAATTTTGAGTTTTAGGATTCTTTCAACACTCACGCTCAGAAGTGACTTCAAGTACAATTAGTGCTCAATACCATAGGCTTGCCCTTATTTTCACTGCTTAGACTCTCCAAACTAGTTGCTAGGATCACTATAGGACTTTCATAGCTTGTAACGTAGGCTCAAGGTCAGGTGTGGTACATTTGGGTACTTTTTAGTGACTTTATGCCCTCCTTGACATTACATTGGCTTTTTTTCTCTCTTTTCTCAACCTATTTTTGACATCCTTTCATTTTACTTTCTTTCTCTTGACTCCTTTCAACATGGATGTGACTTTTGACTTTGCGGCTCTTATTTTTCACTTTCTTCTCTTCCTTTCACTTTATTTTTCTTTATTTTTTCAGCACTTTTATTTATCATCTTTTTGCTTCTTTTGCACAAGCTCATGTCACATCCTCTTATATCTTTTATTTTTCTCTTTTCATAGCCACCCTCAACTTATGGATTTTCCATTAGTTGAGGTGCACAATATCCGATGTCGGACCAGGGCCAAGATTGAGGTAACTTTTGCATTAGCCACCCTCAACTTAGGCTTTTGGCCTAAGTCAAGGTGCACATGTTCAAGGAGGGACCGGGGCCAAAACAATTATTTTAGGGAAGGTGAGTTAGGTGAATCAAAATAAATGGTCTATTTTAGGCTCAAATATTTGGATCAAAGGGAACATTGATTGCATTTGGTTGAATCATTTTAGGCTTAAGTGGACTAATTTGAATAGGGGCCTATGATCACTTCCCAAATTCTAGTCTAGATCATCTTAGTAAGACCAACGTAGCAAGTTCTAGATTGACACATACTGTCTGAACATTCAACTTTTCTCACACACTCTTGGCACATAGTTTCATTACCAGATTATCATATTACCCAGTTCAAGATTTTAGCTTAAGATATGAGGTCAAGTAGGTTCTTATCATGTCACATTGAGATCCAACACATTCAACTCATCAAGACTATAAATCTAACACAATTCAACATTTTCGGAAATGGATCATTAATTTTTCTCATGCTTTTCATGCCATCATGCTTTCATTTTTGTACTTACTCCTACACATACATTCCTAAACATGTCGGTTCAACATAAATTAAAACAATCTCTTGGGGGAAAAACACATGTAAGAAAACCCCAAGAGAGGATTTTGAGTTGGGTTACTCAGACTTCACCCTATCACTCACAATCCATTTATCCCACCCCCAACAAAATAAAGTACAATTGTCCCCAATGCACAAAAAATACAAAGCAAAGGATCGGGTGAAGCAAACCCGTGGCGCATATGCACCGAAGATCACTCAAGCAGCGGGTGGGTTCGGTTTCCCGGAGGCCGCTGAATCAACATGTGGTACGCCATCAGTAGCACTCCCGTCTACCATCTCAGCACCCTCAATAGTGCTATCATCAATTCTAACCGCACCATCATTAGTGCTCACACCAAATCTCATAGCACCCTCAGTAGTGCTCAACAACCATTAGGACTTTCTTTTTATATTTTCTGGACACTTTTTAGACACGGACCCTATTCTATATCTAGCCAACACTAATACACAAATAAAACACCAATCTAAAGAGTTACAAAAATTGAAATAGAAGAAGAAAACTCCTAAATCAAAAAGAAAAACCTATAGTTGGCTAGATTGTACATCTTGGGTTGCCTCTCAAGCAACGCTTGATTTAACATCGCGACACGACTCATATCCCTTGATTACTTAGATTTCATCAAGATGCCATGTAGCTTTTTTATCCTCCGGTGGTCGTCTTTGAATCTTGTACCACTTATTTTCTCGAGCTCAACCACTCTATGTAGGGACACCTGGGTCACTCTGAATTGTCCAGTCCACTGGGACTTGAATCTGCAAGGAAACCAGCACAATCTTGATTTATAAAACAACACCAGATCGCCAGGAGCTAGTCTGCACTTTTCTGTCTTTTGAGCATGGTGCTTTTTCTCTGTGTACAAGGCTGCACCTTTACCGAAAGTGTGACTCACCACAAATACCGATTTACCATCTCTTTCCTGCTTAATAGACTTACAGACGTTAAAGGTCACTTCCTTCTTATTCAGCCAAAACTTCATCTGCCCTCTCTCCATATCGACTAAGGCATGCCCAGTAGCAAGGAATGGTATCCCTAAGGTGATGGGGACCTCAAAGTCAACCTCGCAATCAAGTCTAACAAAGTCTGTCGGAAAAATGAATGACCCCACTTTCACAAGGACATCTTCAAGCATTCCAATGGGCTTTTTCACAATTCTATCAGCCATAAGTAAGCGCATCGCAGTTGGTTTTGGAGCTCCTAAAACCAACTTCTTATAAATTGACAATGACATCAATTTAATGCTAGCACCTAATTCACACAAATCTTTCGCAAAGTGCATCTTGCCAATGGTGCATAGAATAGTAAAAGATCCAGGATCTTCTTTCTTTTGTACCAGTGACCTCGTATAAATGGTACTACAATACTGTAACCTCTCATCATTCTCAAAACTGACAACCCTCTTTTTGGTCACCAAGTCCTTCATGAACTTTGCATACCCAGGCATTTGCTCCAAAGCTTCTATCAAAGGGACATTGATGGAAAGTTGTTTCAACATAGTTATAAAAATATGGTATTTTCCTTCTTCAGTCTTCTGCACTAACCTTTGTTGTAAAGGAGGTGAAGGTCTAGACATGGAACAACCTTTTGGGTTATTTTCGCATCCTTCTCTGTGGCATTTTTAGACTCTTCATGTAACGACTTGATTCCGTCGTTATGTAATAGTCAATGGAGAAAGAATTGGGGTCAGAAAACTTTTTCGTAGTATTTGGATTTTCTCAACCTAGTCCAAATTTGGATGAAATCGAAGTCTTCAAGGTGTAGGTAAATACGGTAAAAATTGGGTGAGTTAATTGTCATTTTTATTACATAAGTAGTTAGATAACTCGTTAAGGAATCCATATGACTTTACAGAATTAAATTCGAGCGAATAGAACTCCCGAAATCGATCTTAGTGTGAATGATATTTTCTGAGCGTCGTTGGTTAAAGGTGTGTTGTGAAATTGGGGGTCTTGGAATTATTAAAATAGCTCACTGTTTTGTGCAAGCCACTTTGGCGGTGGGTTTGATCGATTTGGCGGGGCCGCTATGCCGAGCCAGATGCGACTTAAAGTCGTAAATAAACCCCTAAACGTCCTTATTTGGCATTTTTTTATTTTTAGAGCTAAGAAACGAACCCCAGGCTACTCCTACTCATTTTTCACCATTCTTGAGGCTAAATGTAAGGTTTTAATTCCCCGAATCCATTTTTTGATCCGTAGAATGTAAATTCGTGGGTAATTATCAATGGGGGAGGGTTTTGATATGTGATTTATGGTGGAAGAAACCCTAATCTGGGCATGATGATCAAGGGTTTGACCTAGGATTGATATTATTGATTATAATTCGGGTAATTAGGCTTCGTTTGTTGATCATTGCGTTATTTGTATGTGTTTAGACCACCAACAAGCGGGAAGAATCTGGAAAGGAAAGATTCAAGTGCCTTAGGGGATTCAAGCTTGGATTCAAGGTAGGTGATGGTTGTGATTTCATGTTGGTGTGATATATGTTTGTAATTGCTTCATTATAATGCATGTATGTATGTGAAGGTTGCATTATTGATCACCCTAATCGTAAATGAGGATAATTGAATAATTGTATGCCATGAATCACCTCTTGTTGTATGATTTTGAGAATATACATTGTGATTGTGATTGTGGTTTGTTGAATGGGTGGGTGTCACGATCCGACACACTAACTGGGATCGATTACCACGTTCCAGCATAAATATGGGATAAGTTGCCACCTTTCGGCATAAATATGGGACTGGTTGCCATGTTCTGACATAAATAAGGTATCAATTGCCATGTTCCGCCATAAACATTAGATCAGATACCATATTCCGGTATGCTAACTGTTTAGGTGTGGGTTATATGAGAGGACCATTGAATTCAATTCTGTGAGAGGACCATTGAATTGTGTTGTGTATATACTTGTGATGATTACGTTCATATCTAATGATGATTGATATTGGAAGATTGTATGTTGCTCTAAATTTATAACCAATGTGTATTATTGAGAACGTGTGATGCTACATTGATCCTGAAAAGATAACTAATATTGTATATGTTCGGTATATGCCTGTTTTATAATGTTGTGGTTACTTGCATGTGTTTCACTTATTGAGATAGCCGTGTGATCCTACCAGTACACTGTGGTTGTGTACTGATACTGCATCTGCTTTTTCTTTGTTGAGTACAAGGCATCTTCAGGTGGCTATTGATAGATCTCAGCTAGGTGACTATTGAGCGTGACCGGATTCAAGGGTGAGTCAGTTCTTTCAGGCTGCCATGGATCTCTCTTGTTTAAGTGCACTCTTTTCAGACTCAGACTATTTGTTTAACGTGTTGTTTAGTTTCGAGGTTGTGCCCCTTGTTCTTAGACTTGTCGTTAGTAGAGTTTTAGTACAATGACTTTCAGGTTCTAGGGGTTGAATTTCGCCATTAGTTTGGTTAGTTGTTTGTTAAAATCTTAGGGTTTATGGGGACTCCATTTTTATAGTCATTTAAACTTGTTTTCGTATCTTTAAATGCCTTAGTTTTCATAAAATTTGTTTGTTTGGGTTGTAGTAATGGTTCTCCCACCGAAGGGTTTGCGTGGATGCCAATCATGAAGGTCTGGGTCGTGACAAAGTTGGTATCAAAGCCTTAGGTTCGTTGATATCATTGTACCAAAATGAGTCTAGTAGAGTCTTACGGAACGGTACGATGACGTTTGTAATTTTTTTTCAAGAGGCTATAGGACTTTAGGAAAAACTCACTTCTTTCTACTCCGTTTTGCTATGACTTGAATCCAATTGGTATCTCGGTGATACAAATTGGTATCTTTCCTCCTTCACTCTATGGTCCGAACTAGAGCAACAAAAGTGGTAACACCACTAGCAAGAGAGGATGTGTATAGACTACCGACAGTTGAAAAGGGTCACCATTCAGAACAAGTATTTGTTACCTCGGATAAATGACCTTTTTGACCAATTGCATGGTGCATCGATTTTCTCTAAGATTGATTTAAGGTCTGGTTACCATCAGTTAAAGATTGAGGCAGTTAAGAATTGGGTTCGACCAAGTTCTGTGATTGAATTAGCAGTTTTGTGGGGCTCGCTAGCTACTATTGTCGCTTGTGGTATGAGTTGAGTCCAATTGATATCTCCCGATTCCAATTGGTATGTCAACGAAGTGAACTCTACGTCGTAGTCCCGGCTGAAGGGACACAAGCAAGTTAATTGGAACTGAGAAGGTTCCAATTGGTATCTGGACCTAGGGACCGTATAAGGCATAGATGATCAGTAATGGTCGTCTATGGAATGAACTAATTAAAGAATGTGGACTTGTCTGCAAGCTGTAACTGCTCGAGTGTCGTGAAATTTATTGAAAAAAGAAAGTCATCACGATATTAGGTGCAAGGGTAATTATGATGTGGTTCGTAAGTGAGAAATCTGGACGTGCGTTGCAACCAACTAATAACCGTGTGAGAGTTTGGGTGTATCCTGGGGATATTTGCGTGGTAGTGTTGAAACGATGTAAAAAGATTCTAAAGTGCATACTTCATTGGGTTGATCGGGGGATAGCCATGATTGTCCTAGCTAAAGGGATTTTCTTAAATGCCTAGTTATAGCTAAGGAACCTAAGGGAAATATAGAAAAGAGAGGAACCCCATAAATTATTGGCAGGGATTTTGTTTCCGTTATGGCCGCTGGGGCGGGATTTTCCAGCCAAGGCTAGACCTCCAGTGCGAGATTTCTCTCGCTAGAGCGGGACAGGACAAGAATCTCAGCCCTGTCTCGCCTATTTTCCCTAGTCACAATTATGGACCCCAAATCGTACCCGAACTAACCCCCGCGATCTATTTCAGTGTTCAACAATCGAATATAAGCTATAAGGTGTGTTAAAATTGTGGAGAACCTGGGCATATAGGGAGGAAATCAGCGAGGCCGTGGAGGTCGGGGAAATGGTAATGCAGGAAGAAGAGTAGTGCAGCCAGGCGAGGAAGTCGCCCATCAAGAAGACATTGCTCAGTTATATGCTTTTTCGGGCAAAACCGAGTTTGAGGTGTATGATGCAGTGGTCACTAGTGCTACTCTTATCTGTGCCGGGATGTCTATTATTTTGTGTGATCTGGGTTCTACTTATTCATACGTGTTAGTTCAATTGCCTTGGGATTTGATGTGGTTTGTGATATACTTGATGCCCCCATCCATGTTTCTACCCCAGTTTAAGAGTCAGTGATAGTCACCCTTGTATATCGTGTTTGTCCTGTTGTGTTTAGGGATTTTTAGACTTGGGTTGATTTGGTTATGCTGGATATGACTGACTTGATATAATCTTAGGCATGACTTGGTTGTCCCCCATATTATACCAGGATTAGTTGTAATACTAAGTCAGTAACTCTAGAGATCCCCGGTAGGGAAATATTAGAGTGGGAATGGGTGTACAAGCCTAAGCTAGCTAAGATCATATCCTTCATTCGGTCTAGGAAACTGGTAGGGCAGGGTTGTTTGGCTTATTTGGTTCATGTTTTGGGTGTTGAGGTTGAGTCTCCCTCTATTGAATATATTATGGTGGTGTCAGAATTGAGAGAGCTTAAAGCTCAAATCCAAGGGATTCTTGATAAAGGTTTCATCCGTCCTAGTGCTTCCCCGTGGGGTGTTCCTGTCTTGTTTTTTAAGAAGAAGGAGGGTAGTATGAGGACTGATGATGTTATCTTAAGCCATAAGAGAGTTGATTAATACCGGAATGACAAGCTTAAGGATAAGGAAGGTCCCAATGAGTATACTTGGGTGAAGGAAATTGAAGTATTTTAGTAAGAAAGTGCGTATAAATTGGGTTAGTCCTCTGAATTTGATGAGTATACCTGAGTTTGAGGTGTCGTGTTGATGAAAAGGTTGACTTCGTAGTGATAGTCAAGGATGACAGAGCGTAATGGTAATAAGAGTCGTGATGGTTTGTGATAAGATGCAACTATATAATAATATTATTGGTTAAGTAAATTTTTGTATAGTAATTACGACTTGCGAGTATCCAACGTCGTGGCTTTCTAATACTTGGTGAGTAACGTGGTTGTATGGAAAATGATAAGAAATAGTAGGACACCACTCGAATAGAATGTTAAAGAGCTAGAGTTATAATGAAGAAAAATATAGTAGAATGCAGTACAACCTTTAGAGAGAGGCGAGAGCAAGAATATTTTATTTGATTGCAAAGGCTAAAGAGATATCTTCATAGGGGTAGATAATTGGGTTCAGAGACGCGTGATTTCATTCGTTTTGCGGTGGCTATGGTAATAGTGTCACAAGTCCATCAGATGGGTTAAAAACTATTGAAGAAGACTTGAGAAAGGATTGTGCAGACATTAGCTTGAGCGTGATGATAAGTGTTTGTTTTTGTTTTTGAGTCTAGTAATTAGTAAGATGGGATTGTTAGCGAAAGATATTGTAAGATCGATGGAGATGCGATCGATGATAAGCGAAGATCTATGAATTCATAAGAATCTTCAAGGTACAAGCTAATGTTGATAGATAAGGGGATTGTGTTATACAGTTGAATTTACAATTCATATTTTTCATTGTAAGTCTACATTCATGGTAATATATTTTGTCAAGGTATGAATTGGCAAGGTGAGAAATGATTAATTGTATCCGGTATTGAGCATGTGAAAGGACTTACACCTGGTTTGAGTCGTAAAGTTTATTACTTTTGATTGTTAAGTACCTAAGAAGGGTTTCATTTTTAAAAGTGTTGGTTTATAATAAGGTAAAATGTAAGAGTGTTTATGATGGTTGTTAGTGTTGTGAGCATGATTCACTAGCTATGCTCTAGTGTGTTTTCACTTTTGTGGGTGGATCCTTAGTGGTGGATCAGGGGTACCAAATCTTGCGGTGTTCTCTTGGTTGAATGGGAAGATTGGGAAGATTTTGTTATTTAGAATGACATAATTGGTGTTGTCTCGGAGTTGTTAAAGTATTTTAGTGGTTCTACATATACCACCTTGCTTATGAAAGTTTATAGAAGAGCTACCATGTGTATTTATGGTTGTCCGACAATCTTAACATTCATCTAGTCGTCAAGGTCATGTATTGATTGTGTGTGGTTTAATGTGGGGATCATTGGGTACAATTCTATTGTTCTTAAGAAGTAACCTTAAATGAGTATCTGATGTCTAAAGATTAAGTTTGTTATAACTTAAGCTCATGGGAATTTGTGTTGTGGGATGGAGATGTTGTTAAGAACTATGATTGTTTGAGTATTATGAGTGTGTTTTGGTTGGTTCAGGTTCACTTCTAATTGTAGCGAGTATTGATTTGAAAATTTATCATGCTTAAGTGCTAAAGGATTCGTCCGAATGATTGTGTCAAGGTCCTTGATAACATGTTGTAGACGTGTGTACGATTAACTTTGATGGTTATTGGGAATCGCTTGGTTGTTTGTTAAGTGTACATAAAACAATAATTATAACTCGAGTATTGTGATGACTTCATTGAGGCATTGTATTGGAGGATGTGTAGGTATTCAATATGTTGGTTTAGGGACAAAGATATTATCATAAAGTGAGACACAATTTTGTTAAACAAGACCTTCTGTATGAGGGAGAACCGGTTGAAATTCTTGAGCGCGATGTCTGGAAACTAAGGACATGTGAGACAAGTATCCCCAATAATTCGACGATTCAGATACTACTCTACCCTTACTTTAGCCAGTCTTTCCTAGTTAATCACTCGGGGACGAGTGATGGGTTAATTGGTATTTATTGTAACGACTTGATTCCGTCGTTAGGAAAAAGTCAATGGAGAAAGAATTGGGGTTAGAATACATTTTTGTAGTATTTGGATTTTCCCAACCTAGTCCAGATTAGGACGAAATTGGAGTCTTTAAGGTGTAGGGAAATCTGGTAACAATCGGGTGAGTTAATTGTGATTTTTATTACATAAGTAGTTAGATGCCTCATTAAGGAATCCGTATGACTTTACGGAATTGAATTCGGGCGAGTAGAACTCCCGGAATCAATCTTAGCGTGAACGATATTTTCTAAGCGTCGTTGGTTAAAAGTGTGTTGTGAAATGGGGGTCTTGGAATTATTAAAATAGCTCACTGTTTCATGCAAGCTGCTTTGGCAGTGGGTTTGGTCGCTCTGGCGGGGCCGCTGTGGTGGGCCAGATGCAACTTAAAGTCGTAAATAAACCTCTAAATGACCTTATTTGGCACTTTTTGATTTTTAGGGCTAAGGAACAAACCCTAGGCGACTTCTACTCATTTTTCACCATTCTTGAGGCTAAATGTAAGATTTTAACTCCCCAAATCTGTTTTTTGATCCGTAGATTGTAAATTCGTAGGTAATTATCGATGGGGGAGAGTTTTGATATGTGATTTATGGTGGAAGAAACCCTAATCTGGGTATGAGGATCAAGGGTTTGACCTATGATTGATATTATTGATTATAATTCAGGTAATTAGGCCTCGTTTTTTATCCTTGCGTTATTTATATGTTTTTAGACCACGAACAAGCAGGAAGAATCTGGAAGGGGAAGATTCAAGTGCATTAGGGAATTCAAGCTTGGATTCGAGGTAGGTGATGGTTGTGATTTCATGTTGGTGTGATATATGTTTGTAATTGCTTCATTATAATGCATGTATGTATGCGAAGGTTGCATTATTGATCACCCTAATCGTAAATGAGGATAATTGAATAAATTATATTCCATGAATCACCTCTTGTTGTATGATTTTGAGAATATACATTGTTATTGTGACTGTGGTTTGTTGAATGGGCGGGTGTCACGATCCGACACACTAACTGGGATCGGTTGCCACGTTCCGGCATAAATATGGGATCGGTTGCCACGTTCCGGTATAAATATGGGATCAGTTGCCATGTTTCGGCATAAATATGGGATCGGTTGCCACGTTCTGGCATAAACATTGGATCGGGTACCACGTTTCGATATATTAACAGTTTGGGTGTGGATTCCATGAGAGGACCATTGAATTGGGTTCCATGAGAGGACCATTGAATTGTGTTGTGTATCTACTTGTGATGATTACGTTCATATGTAATAATGATTGATATTGGAAGATTGTATGTTGCTCTAAATTTATAACTAATGTGTATTATTGAGAACGTGTGATGCTACATTGATCCTGAAAAGATGACTAATATTGTATATGTTCGGTATATGCATGTTTTATAATGTTGTGGTTACTTGCATGTGTTTCACTTATTGGGATAGCCGCGTGATCCTACCAGTATACTGTGGTTGTGTACTAATACTGCACTTGCTCTTTCTTTGTTGAGTACAGGGCATCTTCAGGTGGCTATTGATAGACCTCAGCTAGGTGAATATTGAGCGTGACCTGATTCAAGGGTGAGTCAGTTCTTTCAGGCTGTCATGGATCTCTCTTGTTTAAGTCCATTCTTTTCGGACTCAGACTATTTGTTTAAGGTGTTGTTTAGTTTCGGGGTTGTACCCCTTTTTCTTAGACTTATCGTTAATAGAGTTTTGGTACAATGTCTTTCAGGTCCTAGGGGTTGAATTTCCGCATTAGTTTGGTTAGTTGTTTGTTAAAACCTTGGAGTTTATGGGAACTCCATTTTTATAGTCATTCAAACCTTCTTCCGTATCTTTAAATGCCTTAGTTTTCATAAAATTTGTTTGTTTGGGTCGTAGTAATGGTTCTCGCACCAGAGGATTTCTGTGGGTGCCAATCATGACGGTCTGGGTCGTGACACATCAGTAACCTTAATCTTATCACCATCTATTTCTACCACTTTTTCTACATCGGATGGCATGGGGGGCATCAATAGTCTGCTTTCCTCCGCGAGTCGTGATTGCCATACAATGCCTTTCATTTTCGGATTCTGGGTGGTGTTGCTGGGAAGTGTGCCCGGTTGGCATGTATTCACAGTAGCAGACAACTGACTGAACTGCTCCTCAAGTTGCTTTATCGACACTGCATGTGCATCAACAATCTGGCCAATTCCGGACAACTCAGTGCACATCTCTTTCACATTCTGATCAGTAGTGTCAAACTTCTTAATCATCTTTTGCATCATATCCTCAACGCACGACATACTACCCCCTAGCTTCTCTATTACCAGATTCCCTGTTCCAAGAGGAACGTAGGGCCCAACTCTCTCATTCCTGTTACCATAGTTGTTCCGATTGTATTTGTTATCACGGTTGTAGTTCCCATCCTGTACATAGTTTCTTTCAATGTTATAGTTTCCATAGTTTCGACCTTGGTTTCCTTGACCTTGGTGCCAATTATCCGAGTTGGATCCTTGGGCGTTGGTTTGGAAACCCACTATCTGATCATTCACCAAATAATCAGCCTCCTCATAGTAGCATTCCTCAACTGGTGGTCGTGGAGTTCTAGTCATGTTGTTTACCGCATTCACCTTTTCTGCACCTCGGCTCACATGCTTCAACACCAACCCAAGTTCTGTCCTCATCTGAGCTATCTCCTCATGAATATCATCGGCAAATTGACTAGGTGCAACTTGAACTGAAAAAATGCTTCTTCCAGTGTCTGACTTCCTAGTGCTCCATGTTTTATTGTTTTGGGAAATCTTCTCATGTTTCTCTGCGATCTCCTCAAAAGTGCACTCACCATTAGGTCCTCCAGCGATTGTATCAAGCACAACCTTACCATTGTCATCCTAACCTCTGTAGAAGTAATCTTTCAGTGACTCATCATCAATGCGGTGATTTGGAACAATTCGTATGAATGCAGTGAACTTGTCCCACGAACTACTCACAGACTCTCCAGCTAGTGCTACAATGTTATTCAGTTTGTCCTTGTGATTCAGCTTCTTGGACAATAGAAAATACTTTGCCATGGACACCTTGTGCAATTGATCCCAAGGGTGAATCAAGTTGTATGGAAGCTCAGAAAACCAGATCGCAGCATCTCTGGTCAATGATAAAGGGAAGACTCTCAACCCTATGACGTTCATATCCAACTCTGGTCACCCTACACAACTCTTGCAGACACTTCTCAACTTGGCCATGTGCCCATGTGGATCTTCCGAAGCAATACCAGAAAACAACCCCCTTGCAATCGCATCTGCATCAGACTGCTTGTCACAACAAATGTATGCCCTAACGGTAGCGGAGGGAGAACAATGGGTCCTTCAGATTCAACGGTATTAAACTCGACCCTGTAATTATCACGCAATCTTGGTTCAGGTGGGTTCTGCACTCTCAATGCATCTCCGAGTAGATTATCACCCTGAACCTGAGCATTCTCATTATTCACTTGTTCCTCAGGCTCCTCTATGACTGGATTATCACGGACACATTGATTATTCATCTTTCTCAAAGTTTTACTCAACTCTGGATCATATGGGGTCAATGGTTTGCCTCGACTCCGTGTACTTGGCATACACTAGAGTGGAAACCTGAAGAAAACAAAAACAAAAGAAAACGTAAAATTAGGAAATAATTGACTAAAGTTCAATAATGTAGTTAAACTTAATCCAAAAGCCTTATTCCCCGGCAGTGGCACCAATTTTATACGCTCAAATTACACCTCCCTAAAAAAGTATAAGCGATCGTTATCAAGTAAAGAACCCAACTTGGAGGTTGGTGTCGATCCCACGAGAAATATGGTTTAGACTTAAACTTAACTTACGATTATATTCGTTTAGTCAGCTTATTTCCAAGACAAGCAGGTAAAGGGAGGGGGGGATTCGTGAAACAAATAACCGATTGTTGATCAAGTATAAAGTGAGCAAGATTCGAGCTTTGTTGTTATCAATATGAGAGAGAAACTAGGGTGTATGTGTTCCCCATAAGCTCTTAACGTGGTAATCCTAATAATAGTAATCCTTTCCTAGTATTTTGCATGCAAAGTTGGTAAGTTAGGTATCCCTAAGTGATTGGTCCTCCAAATAAGGAATTTCACCCCACACCTTGGTCCGGCTACATGATACGCTCAAATTACACCTCCCTAAAGAAGCATAAGCGATCGTTATCAAGTAAAGAACCCAACTTGTAGGTTGGGGTCGATCCCACGAGGAAAATGGTTTAGACTTTACTTTAACCCACGATTATATTC
>JAJOOO010011628.1:0-12365 GCA_029582685.1 Solanum piurae | reverse complement strand
ATCTTTTTTGGAATTCCATGAGTTGGGCACTGTTGCAATAGGGCCTTGAACCTCAGCCACAACTCATGGATTGACTCACCCTCCAATTGTCTGAAACTCAGTATATTATCCCTAAGAATCTTCATTCTCAAAGTAGAGAGGTCCATTTGGTCACCGTTGCTACAAGACATGCTCCTTTCTTCTGTTCTAAACAAGCAACACACAAACCACAACTAAAAGTAAGCAGATTCAACTATGACTAACAAGAATTAAATTCAACTTAACTAAAGAATCTTAATCAACACCACTCCCCGACAGCGACGCCATTTTGATTAACTTTTCAAGGACACTTCATCCAATTCTAAGTGTCAACGATCTCTAGTCAGTATAATAACCCAACTAAATGAGTTGGGGTCGAATCCCACAGGGAGTGGTACGTGTTTAAGATTCAAGAGTAAAGTATGAATATGTTCAAGTCAATCATAGGAATAGACATTTACGAATAAAAACACGATTCAAATTAAAGGGTTGACACGAGTGTCAAATAACAGGGGGTTTTGGTTTTAACTATCAACTACAACAACAGCAAATGACACGAAATTAACAATAATGAGACTGGTTCTTGGGATGTGATTCTATTATAGGCTAATATAGACAAATGGGTAATTGCAACTGTTAGTGAATAGTTGAATCAGTGACTAAGCTAGACTTTAGTGGGGATACACTTTCTCTCGAACAATTTACCCCGAATTAAGTTGGTTTCTATCGAACACCAACAAGAAAGCAAATAAAAACTGCCTATGCTTTAGTCCATTCACTCTCTCGAGCTGAACCCATGACAACCCAATACCCACAAACCATCAATTAAGTAATCTTGGTTTTAAAACCTCTCTCTCGAACAAGCCAAAAATACGAAGGTAGAACTACATTTGCAACTACAATCCTTTAATTTTATCCACAATTACTGATTGAAATCACTTCTAAATAATATTTAAACTAACAATTAGCAATACCCATAAGCTAAATCAGCCCATATTCACACCCAAGAATTGGGGTTTTAGCTAGACATCATAAAAAGATAGAAATTGTTACCAAATTGTGTTTCCATCAACTGGGTAAGATTAATTTCATCTTTACAAAGGTCAAAATTGAATAATCTCAAAGACCTACTTCCAATTTCTCAAAAATGGAAAACTTCAATTTTTCAAAGCTAAGTAAAACTTAGTCTCAATACTCAGAATTCAAACTCAAAAATTCCTCTAATGAATGTTCAGAATAAAATTTGATACTAAACATAATGTTTGAAAATGTATTTATAGTCGCCAAAAATATGCAGCGAAGGGCCATTCGGCACAGTATGTCACGATCACCGATCTACTCGACGATCCTCCCTTTGGTCAGTTCCATCACCTTTTTGCTTTGGCCCTCAACATCATCAAGTTCTATAACTTTGGGCGATCCAACACTGCACCGTGGAACCACTCGGCAACACGCCGACTACTCTTTTCTATCGCCAAATTGATTTTCTCCTTCAGGGCTTAGCCCACTGGAACTTTGGCGGTCAAAAGGTCATTAGGCAACTCGCCAAAGGGACTCGGCGATCACCAAGCATTTATTTCTTCGTTCTTTCAGCTCACTTCATTCGTTTTTGCAAATTAGTATCCATGATTTGTTCCTCAATCTAAACACCTAGAAATCAAGGATTTTACATTAGTTATTGGCACAAAATAAGCATTTGAGGACACTAAATCTATCCAAATAAAGCCCGATATGAGTCCAAATAGTGGACTCATCATCTACCACAAGTCAATCCCACGATTCCCGAACCAACTCATTCTCATTAGTTCAGCACCACAACCCTTGTACACATCCCCAGGATACACCCAGACACTCACACGATTATTACACAAGCGCAAGACACGTTCGGATCTCCCTTACAAATCACCTCGTAGTTTCATCTAAACCATTGCATCGAACCTAGTCAGGATCTTCTTTTAACCACGAGTCTCACGATACTCAAGCATTTACAACTCACATGACTTCAACAACTAGGCCAACATGTTGCACATATCAAAGTTCAGACACACATTTATTGTGCACATAATCACCTCATCACATTCAAGCAATTACAACTTCACATTCGCAGTTATTTCCGACAATAGAAACACGTATTCACAGTTTTCAAGATACAATGCACAGACAAGTCCAAATTATTAGTTAGTTCGCATCCATGGATGACCATTACTGATCATCCATGCATTTACAGAGCCCCTAGGGCCAGATACCAATTGGAACCTTCTCAGTTCCAATTTACCTTACTTGTATCCCTTCGGTCGTGACTACGACGTCTGGTTCACTTTGTTGAGATACCAATTGGAATTGGGAGATACCAATTGAACCCAACTCATACCACAAGCAACACTCGCATGAAGGAGAGAAAATATGAGACAACTTCTTAGAATGCTTCCTAGCTTCCTGAAGATTAGATGTGCACATCAACACACCGATCCGCAGGAGTCTAGTCCACATTTTTCTCTTGTACTGGGAGACCGGTAACTTGGGCTCTGATACCAATTTGTCACGACCCAACCCACCGCGCCGTGCGGGCACCTACATACTATCACCTAAGTAGGAGAACCTTCTTATCCCAATAGTTACAATATGCGGAAAATTAAATATAATGGAAATAAATATGTTAACTGGATTTTATAAATAAGGACCTTTAACACAATTTCGGTTAAGACTCGTAAAGTAATTAGCACCCCAAAGGATCTAGTCTAAACAGGTACAAGAGCTACTAAGAGTGCAACATGACATAATAAATAAAAGACACAGCTCCTACCATGCGGAAGGAAAAGTAGAAGCTACTGGAGAATTTATTCGTCTTCATCTAATGAAACATCACCGATCCTGCATCCAGACTATGCCCCAAAGGCATAGCAAGAGTAGTATCAATACAAAACCACATATACTGGTAGGCATCATCGGTCAACCCGACGTCCACCGCATAACATAAGAAGTCAACTAGCAAGAATATGCAATAAACCACTCGTTTCTACACCTTTACCCTCTCTGGAATACCTCAGAATTACACTAACACCCTTACTACTAACCCCCTTCTCATTCAACCTACTTATTAGGTTCTTGATCTTAGTCAAACCATTTTAACGCATATGAAAGTCCACGAATATAACTACAAGCACTCCGACTAACCACCCATGACATACCCTTCCTCCAAGGTAAAATCCACCTATATATTTACATCACGTACACTACCTCCCACTTCTCGCCCTTGCAACACACGAACAACCTTTTTCTCAAACACTAGTAACTCTTAAGCCCGTGAACTCTCCACATATCGTATCACATAGTAGAACAATCAGATATGGGTCTGCATAATCATCTAACAAATCCAGAGAAAACAACATCAACCATCACTTACGGACAATGTACAGTTTCACAAGCCAAGATATACCATAATGTAAAGTAGTTGGTCCTCTCATGGAACCCAAACCCAAACTGTTAGCATACCGGAATGTGGTACCCAATCCAATGTTATGTCGGAACGTGGCAACCGATCAAATGTTTATGCCAAAACGTGGCAACCGATCAATAATTATGTCGAAACGTGGAAACCGATCCCAGTTAGTGTGTCAGAACACAACATCCAATCCATTCAACACGCCGCAATTACAATCACAAGTATATTCTCAAAATCATACAGTCAAGTCATGATTTATGGCATACCACTTCAATTATTCTCATATACTATTAGTGTGATTCATAATGCAACATTCTCATACATACATGCATTATAAGGAAGCAAGAACAACCATATATCATACAATCATGGAATCACTACCATCACAATGAAGTGTTCATTGACATATATTCATCTAAGGCTTCTTCCTATGATTCAATCATCTTACGTTCGGTGCATGAAGGCCTACACATAAATTCTACCATTTCACACTATGCAGTGGGCACAGATTTATAACTACTCAATTAATAAAACCTAGCCTACCTGGGCGCCAAGCAGGTGCACGGAGTTTTGACTTCGATTCTTATTTTCAGAATTCGTGGCGGTGATCTTGATCGGAAATCCGCTATCCATCGACCTCCTTACACTAGAAATCTCCTTCTCCTTCCTTTCCAAGCTTAGAGCAGCTTTTTGGGGGTTTCTAGGGTGTTTTACGTCTAACTTAGGTATTTTGAGAAGAACGAGAAAATAAGATTTCGTTTTATTTACATTCTGTCTCGCCTATCCCGCTCTAGTGCTAGGTTACCCCATTGTGGCACCGCCTCCCTAGAGGAATTTGGCCCGCCCTGGCGGGACAGTGGCCTAGAAATTTCTTAAATTTTTGCATTTCCGAAATAACGACAGTTCGGGTCGTTACATGTTTCAACTGTGTCGCGAATGGGACTATGTGAGAGCCATGAAAAGAGAATTTTTCACATAATGTGAAAACATTTCTCTTGAACATTTTACTGTACATCTTTTTATTCTATATATTAATGAATAAAAGTTTTCACTTACCATAAGAGTTGTTCGGTTGCTTATAATGTATATTCATACTTGTTTAATGAGACTTGGGGCTATTCAAAATCAAACTAGAACTGATTATTTGAATCGGAAAAAAAGTTATTGGTTCATCGGTAATTGGTTATAGGTTTAACGCTTTTGGTTTTTTTTATTATCAGATTATCGGTTCTTAACGATTTGAGATTTTTTTTCTTTACGGGATAACCGATAACTTGATAGTAAATTAACAAATTATATTTATACCATTGATATATAAAGTCCTTGACTTAGAATTTGATTTCATATTTTTATTTTTAGCAGTCTCAAACTTTCGGTTATTCTACAATGTGTTTGTGTTGTCTTTGAGCAAGATACAATCTATTTAAAAATAATTGATCTATTTAATTCATTATAATTATGCCTCTACAAAATAAATATATAAATTACGTAAGGATTTATGAAAATTAAAAAAAAAATACTTTTAAAAATCTAATTCCTTCAAATTTTTCTACCAAACAGAATTCAATGATTTTTTTTGTGTGTAATTGTTCCCCGATAATTTGAAATTCCTAAGTAAATTATTTGAAAATTGTAAGTAATTTTTTTTCATAAAAGTATTCAAATAAATTTGTAAGGTTGACAAAAGAGTTGGTAAAAATGAGAAATTTATTATTTAACTTTTGTTTTTATTTTTTTAAAAAAAAAAATTTATTGCTATTATATTATATTTAACTTATCATACAATTAAACACCAATATATATTCTTATCTCATCCCAGATTCATGAAACACAAGTAAAAATGAGTTGAATTGACTGTTTTAATTTAATAGTACACATATCATATGAGATTGATATGTTTATAAATAAATATCAAAATTTTATTTTCTAATATAAATATTATTTACTTTCTTTTTTAAAAAAATGATATTTTAAGTATGGATTTCAAAGTACACAATTAATTATTTTAATAATTAATTGACCTTTAATATTATTGATCCATTATATAATATATGATTAATTGATTTAAGTTGATATTCATGATGTGATTTACATATCAATACTTTTTGAAAATATGTGTTTATAAGTATTTAAAATTGATGAAATCATAGTAAGTTTTAAAAAAGAGAAAATACATAAAATCCCCCTCAAACTTGTCCCCAAAATCTACTTTAGCACTGTAACTTTATGTGTATTTAAATACCCCCTTAAACAATTTACAAGTGAATTAAATATCACCTTAGAGGCTGACGTGGCAAATAAAAAATTCCTAAGCGCGTAAATAGCATAAAAATGAAAAGGAAAGATAAGTGGGTCCCACTTTGTCTTCTTTCAGCAACCTGTACCATCTCTGCTTTTCTCTCAAAATGTTTTACTAGCTCTCTTTGTTTCCACCGCCGGCGGTCATCTCCGAAAAATTCTCTCAAATCAACAATTTCAACGAAACTCAACCACGCTAGACCTCACCCCAGCCCCTTTGTTCCTCGTTCATCAATATTAAAAGCTCTTGCGAGAGATCAGTCGCTGTGAGACCACCAAATCTCGCTAAGAAATTTCACCACACTGGCAACCATGGACAAAACGTCGGCCATACCCTTTTCCTGGCTTTCTTCCATTCTCCCCTTTTTTTTCTTTTCTTTTTTGCTTTTCAGGCGAGCCACCATCAGATCTATCGGTTTTGAGCCTAATATAACAATAATAACTCCGGCGATTGTCGTTGAAGCAGTTGTTGACTGTCCTTAGAGCGAGCATGATTGTTGAGATTTAGCTTTCAAGGAACTTGCAAATAAAAATATGGAAAAATAGTAAGTTAAACAACAAAAAATGAAATTGAAAATAAATATTCCCAAGAGTATGAGCAAGAGTAGCACCAACAAACCTAGCTCCAACGATGATGATAATTTTTTAAAGTTGTCGTTGAAGCAGTTGTCGGCGTATAGTTATTTTCTCTATTTCACACAATGTTCGTCAAATTATTAGAAATTACGTTGTGGGTGTTGGATTTTGCAAAGGATAACAATTACTTTTGTATTGTATTGTATTGAAAATTGAAATAATAAAGAAGATGAGTGAACAGTGAAACTGAGAACAAAAAATGACATGGAAAAAGAAAAAGAAATGAAATTAAATTTGTTCACTATCTGACGTGTTATCAACGTGTCATTGAGGTGGCGCTTATGTGACGCTTGTGTATATCACCTTCCAATTATGAAATTGGTATTGTATGTATAAGGTGGTATTTAATTCACTTGAAAGTTGTTTAAGGAACACCCGTAAAGTTATGATGCTAAAGTGAGTTTTACGTACAAGTTTAAGGGGGATTTGATGTATTTTCTCTTTAAAAAACTATTCTTCATAGCAGAAAAAAATTAAAAAGTTAATTATGATAAAATATTCTAAAGTATGGAAATTCCTTCTCAATAAACTAATATATATATATATATATATTTAAAATAGTATGATCATTATTTTGTCACGCCCCGAGCCTATACCCTGGGAGGGACCGGCACTCGAAGACCATCGTTGGTCCCCAAGCGAACCCTTGGCCTGGCTTACTTAACTCAGCGGAAAACTTAACTCAACAGAATAACTCTATGCGATAAAAGATCATAAAACAACTTAAATGATAAAATCTGGCCAAAAAGGCAACTTGTCTCAAAATAGAATATTTATACATGCATAGATGAGAGACTTAATACTAACTGACTGATTGACTGTCTGACTGACTATCTATGAAGCCTCTATAACACTGTGATGGGTGTTGGGACAGACCCCGCAACATCCTAATAAAGCAACACTAGGAAACAAAAATAACAGAGTCCTCCAGAAAGCAAGGAGGCTCACCACTGACTCTGGAGTGCTCAGCTGGATCAACGACGTGCTGGATGCTGATACTGGGTACCTGCGTCTGCATCATCACAAGATGCAGGCCAACTGGCATCAGTACATTGAATGTACGAGTATGCGAGCTGGACAACTAAACAACAACTTCAGCTTGAAAGGAATACAAAAGAGAACTTACCTTGGCTCTTTTCAACTCATGAATAACTGAACTCAATATAAAGCAACAAGACACATGCAATATATAAAGCTTGTAAAACTATTAAAACATGACGTCAAAAAATCATATTTATAATATCAGAAAAATACCATGCTCCCTCTCAAAGTCTACTTGTGCAATGCATGAATGAAGTCTCATACCCCCATCCATACTAAGCAGAACCCCTCGAGGAACCATGCAATTTCTACTGTGGGAGTTTCTCTAACTGACAACCACCACTATGAACCTAAGTGGTGACACAACATCTTGCCCACGTTGCCAGAACTGTCATATACTTTGCCTTCATATAGAACTACTTAACTTTAACTTAGTGGATCCACTAGCTTAACTTACGTGATCACCTAAAAAGTATGACTCGTTAAATCCCATGTTGGCCACATGGTTCTTATGGATAATTGAGTTAATATGAACTCGTGTCCCCACTTCGGTGCTCAAGACTACTCCCAAAAATATATTTTAGCTCATAAGCTTTAAAACAAACTTTTTTATTTAGTTTGAGAAAATTACTCAAAATTACCCTCTTAAAAGAGGTAATTGCTCTTGAAAACTCTTTCTAAAAAGAACATATCAAAACCATATTTTAAATGATCATTTATGACTCGGGAAGTCATACTGCATAAACATTGATGGTATATCTAGAGACCATACTGTTTAAACATTGATGACATACTCGATTGTCATACTAATCATGTTTTAGAAACTCTTTCACAAACCTCATCTTTTCCTTAAAAGAGATAGTACTCAAACTGCTCAAAACTCTTTTGGGAAATCTCAGTTTCCTCTCATCTTAAATGTGAAAACATTTATAAACTTCTTTGGGAATACTTAGTTCCCTAATAACCTTTGAGAAATGAACTTGACCCTATACTCTTTACTTAACTTGAAACTCTATACTCTTTACTTAACTTGAAACTCTATACTCTTTACTTAACTTGAAACTCTATATTCTTTACTTAACTTGAAACTTGAGCCTTAAAAAATGGAGTTAAAACGTTCACTAAAGACTCTTGAAAAACTTTAAAGACTTGCTTCTCAATTTCTCTTGACTTTGATCCTAACTTTTCCTTGAATTGAATTATGGATTCAAGGTTCATGATTTGTGATAGGAAAGGTCTCTTGATGTTTATGAATAGTTTCAATTAGCTAAACTTGAGAAAATTTATGAAAACACCGTCTTGGAACAAGTCCGCGACGCGGAGATGCTCCTAAATAAATGCTCGCAAAAATTAATTTGAAACAGTGGAGTCCGCGTCCTGTCCGCGACGCGGAGCAGATTTTTGTTCACAGGGGGAACAAGTCCGCGACGGACTTGTTTCATGCATGCAGCCCGACTTTTCTCCTTCATTTTTCCAACTCTAAACCCTCTTAACTTCAAACGTTCCAGCCCCAAACACTTAGAATCATAAAACCCCTTATCATACAATAGATTCAACTCGAAATCACAACCGGAAACATGCACCAAACCAACAAGAAACTTCAACAACACAACCACAACTTCAACAAACACAACCACAAACTTCAACAAACACAACCAATCTTTTATCGGAATTAAAACGAGTTTGGCGTGTGGGGGAATGAACCAATCCAACACTATGATCTTACATACCTTAATAGGGATCACCCCCGACGAAATCCACGATGATCTCTACGAACCTTACTCCTTCTCCTCTTCTTCTTCTCTTCTCTCTCAAAGCCCTAACCCTCACTTTAAAAAGGAAAATCTGCCTTAAAATCAGTCTAAAACCTTAATATAACCAAAAGAAATGGTTAGGGAAAAGACCAAAATACCCTTACAAATTCGGACTAAACTGCCATGTGCCAACAGCCCAACTTCCAAAGAGCATAACTCACTCATACGAACTCGTAATCGCGCAAACGCGGCGGCGTTGGAAATATCATTCCAAGGGCTTTCCAAACATAACTGGAAACACACCTAACTCATCCTGAGCTAGGAGTTATGACCGTTTGAAGTTGACCAAAAACTCATTCTTTTTTTTTCCATACTTGACTAAATTTCCAGATTTTTAATTCTTTCCAAAAATGACTATTTCCAATTTCAAGCTTCTTCATGGTTATTTCAAATTGCGGGATGTTACAATTTTAGTTAGGAGTTTGACGAATTAAATAAGTCTATTATTAAAAAAAAGGCTTCAATGGCATGGCATGTCAACTAGGAGAGAGTGATGCTTTTGAAGTGTTAAGTATATTTGGAGGAAAATAGTGATAGTTTAGTGATATTTTGGTTCTAAATGAAACATAAATGATATTTCAAGGCAACTCTCTAAAGTTGGGTGACCATTTAGGGAATTGAATCCTCCGTGTCAAGTCAAACTAGGCCACTCTTTTTTAAACGGAAGGAGTAATTATTCTTCATCTTTTACTCTATTTTCATGGAACTCTACCCACTATCCTACTTTTCTTATAAGTTTCATTCAAATTAAGGATGTGTGACATTATGAAACGACAGAGAACGACAAAATATATCTAAATACGGTATTCACTAACACAATAAATATGATATAATACAACACAATACGATGCATTAAGAAACAATACATTGTATTCATTAAAATAATGCAAGATGATACAATATAATACGATACATTATGAAACAATATGCAACAATCATCCGAACAAAGTGTAAAAGGGTCCAAATTTGCTAGGCTTTGGGATATAAATCCTACTTATAAGTCAAAAGAAATCCAGTTTCATATGTCATCGCTTTCCATAACATGATTGTCAAGAAGTTGTCTCCATGCATGTCATCCTATTTACTAGTAATAGGAAAACTTGAAAGGGGAGAGGTAAAATTTCAAAAGTTTTTTGAATAATTTGGTTGAACTAATGTTTTAATTTTTTTTGATTGCGGTAAAAAATTATTATCTTTAAACATAATCTATCTATATATAATAGGAGAAGTAAAAGTTACACGTGTCAGCACCAACAAAAACGAAATCTAACTATATATAATAGGAGAAGTAAAAGTGACACATGTCAGCACCACAAAAAATGAAAATATTAAATAATTAAAATTAATTATATGCAATAGGGTTAAATAATAAATTATTATTTTAATTGATAAAATGATTTAAATTAATGACACGTGTCAGCAACACAAAAAAAGACTTTTTAATATTTAAATAACAAAATTTTAGAAAAATAATTAATTAAAAAGTATAAATGAAAACATGAATTAAAAACAATTTTTACAATGATAGATATTTTTAAATAATGAATCACTATTTTATTTTAAAAAAAGATTCAAAGCAGTTTTATAATTAAAAATTAATTTAAATTCCGAATTGGTAAATAATAAAATGAACAATTACAAACAGAAAGCCAAAAACTGAAAGATAACAACACAAATTAATTTAAAAATAAAAAAAATCAAACAATTAATAAAGACGTTTAGGACTCGATACATTTTGAATAAATAAATAAATAATAATTTAACTACTTCTGAACTCTCCTTTTTGAATTCATTTTAAAAAAATGGTAGTTATCTAAATTAATACCCAAACGTAAGTTTTTAAAATTTGGCTAACTAATTTAAAATTTAAATTTTAAAAGATAAGAAATTAATCTTATCTTATCCCTAGAAAAAAGTCTAATCGCATAACACAGTATTTAAATAACAAGAACTATTCTTAACTCTATCACTTACATCTTCTTAAGAATCTATTAATTCAAAAATTTCTATTCTCTTATATTTATTCAACCACTTGAACATGGTAACATCTTTTGTTTTTCCTATTTATTTGTTTTATATTACATTGGTCTATAACAATTAATCTTCGGCGTTTGAAGTGATGAGTGATATATATAGCCCAATATGTATTGGAAAAAAAAATAGGACTTGTATCGGTAGAACGACAATGAATAAAAGGTTAGTAATGTGCATACGCACGTCATTTAGACATTACATTTATGATTGCACTGTGTATGAGGTAATACTATTTATATATTTTTACAGAAGCTGGATAGATGGCAGCAACAGTCATCTTGTTGAGTTGACAAAATACCTGTGACTGAGAGGAGCAATGTTTTAAGTTGTGGAAAATGTGTAGTGTAGTAAGAATCTGTATAGTACGTTGGTTGTTACGTACCTTGTTAACGCATCGACATGCATATTCGCATTCCAGGTTTTCACATAATGCAATGAATGGGCATAAATATAGCAAGTTGAAGTTGATCTTGCTGCAAAAACTTTCTGGGAATAGGAATGAA
The DNA here is from genome assembly GCA_029582685.1 of Solanum piurae. Taxonomy (NCBI): domain Eukaryota; kingdom Viridiplantae; phylum Streptophyta; class Magnoliopsida; order Solanales; family Solanaceae; genus Solanum; species Solanum piurae. Next base: position 579 of record JAJOOO010011628.1, on the reverse strand, counting down.
TGATTTTAGTCAATTCACATTTTTATACATAAATAAGAAAATTGTGTCTAATTATGACTAAAACCAAACGTACAGGAATACCTTTGGTTGGAAAGTTAATGCATTTTCAATTAATATTTATATTCATTGCATTCTGAGGCAACAGATGAAGGAATTGGTAGTCTCTCATATTTTTGTCAGGGACAATTGACAACTGCATACAATTTAGAATTCCAGCAGAAGGCACAGCAGTGAGCAGCGAAGATGAGAATAAGAGGAGAGCAAGGAGGAGAAAAAGAAGAAGAAGAAACGTCGGGAGGAGGAAGAGAAGACATATATTTTGTTCCTCCATCTGAGGATTGTTTTGAATTTACTGCTGGAAGGTTTGTAGCTGAGTAATAAGGAAATTAATGAAAGTTGGATAAAACTGAGGAGACACGCCTCACTGAAGAAAAAGAAAATGAAGTTGGGAAGCTACCAGCTGCCTGCATAGTGTTAAACCAAAATGTTAAAGAGACTCAAAAATGGACACATTGAAGTTATGTCTCTTTGATGGTAAAGTATAAGAAAGTGGTATTACTTTCATACTAATTCATCTTT
>JAJOOO010011626.1:0-11079 GCA_029582685.1 Solanum piurae | reverse complement strand
ATGGAAACTTGTCCCAGCATGTATTTGGTGGACAATCTGGAAAGAGAGAAACAACAGGAGTTTTGAAAATTGGCAGAATAGCTTACAGAAGATCAAAATGGACTGCTTAGCTCTTTTCTATCTTTGGTGTAAACAAGATATATTAACTAGGACAGAAGACATCTTTGATGTGCTAGATTGTTTATAGGCAGCAGTTTAGACTAACACTATTTTATTCTGTAAGTTGCAACACTTTTGAAGGGGAACTACACTTTTGTTGTAGTATACCTGGGGATATATAGACTAAAGTTACCAGTTTCAAAAAAAAAATACCGAGAGTAATAGAATTCTTCAGCACCATCGACCAATTCAGTGGTTTGAAGGCTGGACAAGACATTCTACAGGGAAATAGTAATGGGACTTTTAAAGTAAATGCAGCCTATAGGAAAATGAACCAACCAAACCAACAGATACTCCAATGGCCTTGGAAACACATTTGGAAAGCCAAAGTCCCACACAAAGTAGCTTGCTTTGTCTGGTTATTGGCTAAGGAAGTAATGCTGACACAAGATAGCTTGATGAAAAAGGGGATTCCCTTATGTTCCAGATGTTTTTTCTGTGGGGAAATTGCAGAAACAGTGGTCCATCTATTTATACATTGCAAGATCACAAGTCAATTGTAGAGATTATTCCCAGGCCTCAAAAACATATCTTGGTCCATGCCAGGCAAAATCACAAAAGCATTAAGTTGGGAAGAAGCAGGAATACGTGCTAAGAACAGGAACGGGAGAATTGTATCTGCAGCTATATGGTGGAAAATATGGAAGGAGAGGAACCTCAAAAGTTTTTGAGAATAGGGAGAATACCGTACAATAAATCAAAATGAATCATATTTACTTTATGTTTTTGGTGTAACCAGATATACTCTAATGATACTGTTTCTATAATTGACGTCTTAGACTCATTATAATGATAGGACAGTAGATTTTGAGATCTTTTGTAAATATGGTTTCAGTATAACTCATGTACTGTGTTACAGAAATAGAAACAGACCTATGTCAAAAAGAAAAGGAAATTTTCTGATGTACAAGGGATGGTCTTGGGTGGTTGAAAGAGTTTGGTTAGGAATTTTCTATATAATGCACAGGTGGAGGGTCCTGAAGAAAACGCTGTTACTGCATCATGGATGAGGGTGAAAATGACTGGGCACCTATGGGTGGTAATTTTGGCTGACGATAGTCATGCAGTTGTAGAAGGAGAGAGAAGAAATGGTGACTCGGCCCGTTCTGATTTTTCTCACTTCACTTTGTCCTGCCTCACCTTGTCTCCTCTGGAAGGCTCTCTCACCCCACTCTGCTCCCACATAACATTTCTCATCCCGCCTCTCTTCACTCTACTTGTAGCAAGTAGTACTTTACCCTGCTTCAGTTCCATCCCTATTTTCACATTCATTTTTTACTGGAAAAGCAATGGTTATCAGTCCTGCTAGTGTGGACATCACCACAGTGGTTAGATTGGAGAAAGAGAAACAGAAAAGCCAAGAGTTTGCTAAATGAAAAAGCATAGCAGCAGTAAATAATAGAATTTTTTTTTAAGAAGTTAAAGGGTAAATACAAACTGAAAGGAACACAGTGGCCTTTGCCCCAGTAAGTGTGAACATTTTCCTCTTAAATTTGTATGTAACACTAGTTATAAAAATCCTGTGCTCTGCATGGGCCCAATCGTAGGTGAAAATATTGAAATTGATAGTTTACTTTTTTATGAATTCTAGATTGATAGTACTTTCTCCATCCCAATTTATGTGTCACAGTTATGAATTCTAGATTGATAGTACTTTCTCCATCCCAATTTATGTGTCACAGTTGGAACTTTGAGAGTCAATCAAGTTTTTCTTTGATAAAAATTCTTTATATTGTCTTTTAAATATTTTAAGTTATTGTGATTTATGGTTCTTTTTACATAGTTTACAAATATATAAAGTTAACTTCAAAAAACTTCACGGTCAAAATTTTGAAGTTCGAATTTTTAAATTACAACGTTGCCACATAAATTGAGATAGAGAGTATAAAATAACATTTATTAAATATTATAGAAGTGTAAATTTCAAATGTGTGATTTTTAGATCTTTAGGTAATGTTTGCAAGTGATAGGTTCTCCTACATATACCATAACTTTAAAATTAATATGGTATTCTGTGAAAAACAGATATTCGCACAAACATTTCAAGATTATATATCATTTCTAAAATCCAGATAGAGTTCTACTCTAAGGGGTCGTTTGGTGTGATGGATAAGGGGAGTTAATCCTAGGATAAATTTTAAGTACCCTTTATTCCCTTGTTTGGTTGCAAAGCTTGGAATAACTTATCCCGGGATTAGGAATTAGTACCGGGATAAGTTATGCCTCCTATTGGGTGGTATAGTAATACTGGGATAAAATAGATAAATGATAAATATATCCCTTTAAACCTTTTTTATACATCATTTTTCACATTTATGTATATTTACATTATTTTTAATACCATGTATAATAATATTCACTACTCCTTATTTTTATGATAATTATTCATATTTTTCTATTAAAAAATTACACTATATAAATATAATTTTTATTTTTGAATTTATTGGAATAATTCTTATGTTTATTTATATTTTGATTTCTCATAAATCTTCTTTCACCTTAACGAACTTAAGAGGGAAGTTCTATTTTTAAGCTAAATACGAAAAAAAAAAAAATTGAATACATATGGTACTTATCATGAGAATGCATAAACAAAAATATTTAAGCTAAATAAAATGAAAGTTTTATTTTTTAAAATGAATAACTAAAGCTTGCAAAGAAAATATAAAAAACTAAATAAAGTGAAGGGTAATTTTGTAAACAAACAACTTGGTCTTAAGATTTATGCAATGTATATTATTTTGAATACAACTAACCAAACACTCAATAAGAAATAATCTAAGCATAACTTATCCCATCATGACTAATCCCAACATAACTTATCCCAACATAATTTATCCCATCATAACTCATATTCAAACCAAACGACCCCAAGTAATTAAAATATTAGGTGCAACTTTAAGTTCTTAACAATTATTTTCCAGTGAAATTATAAGCCTGCTTGGTTTGAGCAAAAGTGCACATTATCCTTTTCCTTTTTAAAGGTTCATTTATGCATCAATTTATGATCAAAATTTGTGTAGGTTTGTGAGTTGTACTGTCTTGTTGCAGAAAATCCAAAAACCTTCCAACACAACCCATGGCACTAATACCAATTTTAATCACATTTACTGTTACAAAATTTAGTTGTTTCCCTTCTACTTGATCATAAAGACTCTTCAAATTTCATTCCAAGTATTGTCAGAGGCTTTCAAGTTAATTCTCCCCCGAAAGCCAGTGATAATCAAGCATACAAGACTCTTCAATTCAACTTTGATAACTCTGAATTAATGTCTCTCATATTGTATTCCTTGAATTTTCTTTCTGAGACACCCACAGTACAAAAGGCTGATTTAGTGAAGAATTTTATCTAACATCTAAGGGGCAGAGGATAAACTAAAGACACATACAGTAAGCACACAAAAAGAGGATCCCGGAGAATTAAGGATAACACATAATCGAGAATTATGTGCAAACAATAAATCAGTAAGAAGGCAAACAGTTGTACAACTGTTGTTAATATCCCCATGTGTACATTTGCTATTTGTCTGCTAAAAGCTTCACATGTTGTATTGAAGGTTAGGACTGAAGTTGGAAATGTCTGAAATGCCCTTAGCCTAAGCAGGCATGTTGACGTTGTGCCTGCTAACTCCCCTTTATAAGATAGTAGTATATATCATTGGGTCGACTTCTCCAAAGATTTATTCCACATCTTGCCCCCAAGGCTTTGGTTCAACAGTAATGAAAGTACAATGCGAGATGTGTGGTAGGAGCACATCACGAGTTCAAATCCTACGGCTGAACAAAGCCTGATATTTAAGTGGGAGGAGGGTATAGCGGCAGGCCCATACTCTCTCGAGTCTCAAACTTGCATGCCAACCTGGGATGAGTCAGAAAAGAATTATTTCAAATCTTCTTCTGAAGTTTAAGTGGCAATCCATGTGGACATGAAGATGCAAATATCTTGAAAACTAGGGGACACATCATGAATTAAACGTAGATACTAAAGAGAAAAATATGAAAATAAATGAAGGACATAAGAATTGATTTATTTCATGTATTAAGTAATTCAGCTTTCAACAATGATTTAGCATTCAATGTAGTTCCACATTCTAAAGTGAGCATAACACTACACTACAAGTGTAATTTGTTAGGAAGCTCTCATTATTTCCTTCAAATTACGGTCTTGCTAGAATCATGTTCAACTGGTTCTGGTTCTTGTTCGGACTCAAGTACAACTCAAGTATGCTACCTCTGGATCAATTGCTTAGGATGGGAATGGAAGGAATGAAATGGAAAAATGGGTCTTAGAAGTCAACTATTTTTATTAGGGTCCTTCTCTTTCCTTCCCACTCCTTCAGACCATTGAACCCCTAAATGTTATGCCTATTTGCGGACCAATGTGTACAATAATTAATGTTGAGTTACAAGATAAAGTGGTAGCTGTGATGGAAACATCAACAACATGTTTTCATGGCGTTTGTGAATACTTAAGAATAATTGAATTTTGCTTGAAAAGTTTGTGTTATTATATATAGCTTGCTAATACTCTAACTTGCACATCAACTATCATATTCCAGTGCTGAATCTAAATTAAAAAGATGAACTGACAGAATTAAGGATGGCTTGGAGATATATGTAGATACAAAAGATAAAGTCTCCAAAAAACGTAATCTGTTGCTAATTGCTTGAATTTGAGTTGTAAACCTGAAACCGGTCATGCTTCTTGTTCTTGCTAGCAAGTATCTTGTTACAACAGCGAGAGATGACTCTTTATGAGAATATTTTTGAGTTCGCTGCATGTTTCAACTTTTTCTCTATTTTCAGTCTTCTGGAATCTGATAGGGAAGTTCATCGGAGAATGAGGCCCATTAATTGTTTGTACAACATTAAACAGGCATTGCAATGGCTTGATGACTTTAGTTTACCACATAATAGTCTATAGATGATTGTTTCCTTGATAACTCATTATAATTGGAAAACGATTAACATCAAAATATTTAGGAGTCGCAAGTCATTTCGGTGTTGAAAGAAAAGAGAACCTTTTCTACTTCGTTGTTTTCGTGACATGTTAAATCAATCATTTCTGTTTTTTTCTGTATGTATAGTTGTTACAGTGTTGCATATGCTATTTGATCATGTTATTTTCACTCCAGCTTGTCCATCCACGTACACAGAGTTCTGAGTCAGGAACAGATTTTCTTTTTCTTCAAGAAAGAAACTTTTCTCGTTATTATGTGATCGAATAGGAATTTCATATCTGCTGCCTCTTTCCTGACTATTTTAGCAAGTGTCCTTTATAAACTTACAACCATCCGACGGCATCTGCAACCTATTTCTGGTTTCACAGAACCAACCATGTCATATGCCAACATGGTTGTTGATAATTTTCTGCACAATATATATTTAGTGTAGGTATGAGGTACCATAGAAATGACCTTTTAGTGGTTGATATGGAATTGCGCATGCTTCCCGTGGGAGAGGGAGTGAGGGACGTGGCTATTCTTTTTTGAAACTGAAGGACGCGGCTATCTTTCATTACCTTATCCAGTGATATCCTGTATAGCTTCTGTAGTGTATGATGTAACTTTGAGTGAGGATTGAAGAGTTCATTTACTGCCTATTTTGTCTCAAGAACTAATCATATGCTTTCTGAACGCAGGATCTCTATAGGAATATTTTACACAGCAACTTTCAAGATGGTCACTTTTTGGCTGGCTCATCAGCTAATTTTATTGCTGGGTCTGCAGCTGGTTGTACAACATTGATCATTATTTATCCACTAGATATTTCACATACACGACTCGCAGCTGACCTTGGTCGGTATGAAACTCGTCAGTTCCGTGGCATTTACCACTTTCTGAGGACAATACATGAGAAAGATGGAATTCGAGGCATTTACAGGGGGCTTCCTGCTTCTCTCCACGGAATGATTGTTCATAGAGGGCTTTACTTTGGGGGTTTTGACACCATAAAAGACAGGATGGCTGAAAATTCTGAAGCAGAGGTGCCATTATGGAAACGCTGGTTGGTTGCTCAGGCAGTCACAACATCTGCTGGTCTGTTTTCGTATCCTTTGGATACAGTTCGGAGGCGAATGATGATGCAATCTGGCTTAGAAAAGCCAATGTACAGAAGCACATTTGATTGTTGGCGGAGGATTTACAAGACAGAAGGATTTACTTCATTTTACCGTGGAGCTCTGTCAAATATTTTCAGAAGTACTGGTGCTGCAGCTGTTTTAGTGTTATATGATGAGGTGAAAAAGTTCATGAATTGGAGTGGATTATAGCTTTAGGTGTTTCATGTCAATATTAATCATCACACAAATGGGATTAGGAGTACCCAAATATGTTAGCCTTACTTTGTAGGGATGCATTTTGATAGCCTCAAAAGTGACGAGACATACAATGTTGTAAAACATGTCCTGATTCTTTCCGCTTTTGGATCACAATAAATATCACCACATTTTACAATCAAAGTTGAGCACTTTGCAGTTCTGTTACATTTCCAGTGTACTTTTTTCGTGCAAATATTGTGTTCCGTATGGAAACAATAGATACAGTTGCGGATCCAGAATTCTCAAACTAGTGAATTGTGAGAATTAACAATAACAGAAATACAGTATCCAATATAATAAATTCAAAATTGCAAGCTCATAACCCAGCTTGTTCAAAAATATAGTGTCTTCCTGCCAGAAATCTATTTTAGAGAAAACATACAAGACAAACAAACAAATAAATAAATAAAATCAATATATCTAGCAAATGGTTTACGTAACACAATCACAACAGAGGTACAATTCCGAGCAGTGTCTGAGACCTCTTACTGTCCTCTAGTTTCTTCACTGCCATCCTGCAATTACCATAAGTGAAGGAGGCTGTTATCTGGACTAAGAGAAGGAAACATAACAAGAATATGATGCAAAATTCAAATCTACTATTACTTCTATCTGGCAAACAATCACTATAATGTTAAAGCAATACAAGAATATGAACTAACATTCAGATTTAGCATGCAACATTCGCAAACAATCACTGAAATAGCTGTAAGGTCAAACATCTACTGAAGCTACATTTCAGAATATCTTAGCAGTTGTATACTCTTATGCAAGTGTTTTTCAACTATAAATGGTGAGGATTTCTTTCTTTCTCTCCACGAGCGAAGGACAAGGACTATTGTACCTTAATGGTTTTCTTTAACATTTTCTTCATCGCCTTTCTCATCCTTTTTCTCATCATCCTCTTCTTCATCATTCTCTTCCACATAATCTTCCTCTTCCTCATCATCGTCATCATCTCATCATCGATGGGAACGGCATCTCCAGTAAACCAAGACACAGCATGAGGAATGATCTTTTCTCGAATGGTGGACCTGCAATAGCAAATCACTAGAACTGCTTAAGAGGCTTGTAATGTAGCATTCTTCCTCAATGAATACAATAGCATCTCTCCGAAAAGGTTTAGCATTGCAGAAAGCCACTTTATCAAGAATAGCAAAGTTGATGAGATTGTAAGTTCAGCATATACAGTCAAAGTTGAGACCATGCTTTTGATGTCATTTCAATTTTTCGTCTACCTAATAACTGTTAAGCCACTCCATTTTTGAGACAGTTTTTAGTACATGAGGACTTACCCAATCTCATAATCTTGTTCCATCTGACCTTGAAGCAATTCAGCCTTGAAAACATAACACACAAAAAGTGAGGCCAATTAGCAGCAAGAAATGGAAAGCAACTTACATGTTGATGTGATTTGTTCCCTAATGCCACTTACAGTTTCCTCATCAAGTTCCTCTGCATCCTCAGGTAGTTGAGGTGGATCAAAAAAATGAAAGAAACTTTCACATTCCTCAGTTTTTATGATTGGCTTCGTATCGTTGGATCCTTTCTTTGGCTTCTTCTTTAGGATCTTCTGTGTCAAACATTTCCCCGGGAACCATTCGATCTCTGTCCTAAAGGTATTAAAGAAAGACATGCAATTAGAAGGAAGTAACTCAATTTTCATAACGTCGAAAGAAAAATGTAGTTGTACCCTATTGCATTCTCTAGAATATGTTCATCCTCGCTAATCATGTGATATGTCTTTGTCAGCACATTGTTGTTGAAATATGGATTTGTATCAAAAAAGAACTCAAGCTTAAAACCCTTGGCATCATCAAGTCTATTCCATTTGACATTTTTGAGATACTGGAGGGCATCTTCATCTTTCTCAGTAATCTGAACGGACGAAATACAAGCAGACTGATCAATCAGTGGGACAAGTTATATTGCAAAAAATCAAATGAAACAATAAGCTCATATTACCTCTTTCGCGATTATTTCATTATTTTTCATTGCCAGCAGCCAGAAATGGGGAATACCTTTATCTGAATGCAAGATTCATTTCTTATCACGAACAGAACAGAAAGCTTGAAAAACATAGGACTTAAGACATGATAGCCTTGAAAGAATACCTCCTGCTAATTCATTGGTTTCTTCTTCTACTGTACCTTCATCTCCAGCTTCAACCACGCCATTCACAATCTCGTATCACTGCAAATGCACCAAAAAATATGTTATATAAACTATACATATATGTGTACTACACACACACATTACCTTGTTGTAAAGTGGCTCATACAACTTGTGGAACTTTGCTTCCAAAGCTGCCTTTTCCTCAAGGAACTGTGCCTCTAATTCATTATATTGGCTCTGCATAAATCATGTTAGAAATTGAAAACAACATCGGAAGGAAAACAAAATTTTAATATTGTGCTAGACTAAGCTTTGAATCCTTACTCAAATCAAAGCAATAAAAGAGGACAAAACAGAGAGAACGACATAAAACTAAATGAAGCAACATTGTATCTTTTCTTGATGCTCTCAACATTAACTTTAGTGTAACCATAAGTCTAACTTAACTAGCAATCAAATTAAACTCAATTAGATGATGCTAATAAAGGTTACAATCAGATGTGTTTCATTGTAATAGAATAATGTACTTATTGCATTGGTAAAGAAGGGAAATAACAACTAGAAATCGCGCTTACTATAAACAACTTGTTCTGCAACATAGATAAATGTAGAGTAAAACCTGAATCTCTCTGAGTACATCAACACGCATCTTAATGTTTTTCGGAAGTTTGTCCAGAAAACCAGAGTGATCCCTTGTTAAAACATGAAGCTTGTTCTGCAACATATTTAACCAAACATTAAAATTCAAAAATGAATCCAAATCACTAATGACGTTTGGTTCAAGTAGGCACCTTGATGGCATTTACAAGATCCTCAGCAGAGAGAGCTACATTAAAACAGATAAAACAATCAAAATGTGAATGATCAGTTAGCAATTGAAATGATTCAAATTCATTTCATACCAATAGTGGCATCAGCTATGTTGACCTGATCCTTTTGATCACTCATAGTTGTACTAAATTCAAGAAAGTTAATTGGTGGATATGTATTGTGCAAGATCAATTGAAACGATTAAAATAGAAATCAAATTGGAAAAAAATTGAAAAAATTTGTGGTGGCAGTGTAATTAGATATGTAATGATTTGTGTCAGCTGGTCCTTGTTGACTCCTGCCAGCACAATTGGACTGTCAACTATTTGTACACACTATTCATCCTTTTACTACACTTGGGAAAACAAAATTGATAGAGGAGACAGAGTCATGAAGGTGATTAGACAAGTCTTAATTGTGAATTTTAATTGGCTTCCTACTTTGGATGGTATTGTATTTTATTATTAGTTTAAATATAATAATATTTATTTTAATTATTAGTTAAATTTTACTATAGCATTATGTAACATGAAGGGTTTCAAATTTATGTAACAGTTGATTGATGTGATAGCGTTGTTCCATTTCTTTTTTCTCATTTTGTACTTATTATCGATCGAGTAGACATATTTTTATTTTATTTTTAATTCAAAGGTGGATCTTTATTAAAAGTCAAACAATCATAACGTAACCTACGCTCTACCATGTATGTGTATTATATTAGGGAAAATAACTTGTACACGTGGCTGCATGTAGAGTGGACATATGGCATCAGGGATGAAATTAAACTTGAGTATGAGTTGGCATGGCGGATCGAAGAAAAGCATAAGTTGAGGGTTTTACGGTTTAAGTGATCAGATCATCGATTGGTCAAGCACATCTCATCACCAGTGTGAGGTCCATCCCATGTTTTTGCATTAGTCAATTTTTACTACTCAATTGCTATAAGCAATTGTTAACAAGAAATAGTGACAATAAATGTGAGTTTGAAAATAAATTTTTTTTGGTGATTGGCAAATTAGTAAGATTTGCAACCTACCTTTGGAATTTGTTATATTTATCTATGTCATTAGTGACATAGGCATGATTTTTTCTTTCTATAAATAGAGCATTATTGCTTATTTGTAGAACACACCAAGTTAGAGAGAAAAAATTATTTTGAGAGCAAAGTGAGGTATTTCATAGACTATACAAGAAAAATAATTTGTGAAGAAAAATAGAGTGTGAGCGATATTTTAGTAAGGTGGAAATCAAAAGAGCGTTATTCCTTTTGAGTAGGGGTGTACATGACCGGATTGGTTCGGGTTTTTCAAATATCAAACCAAACCATTTGTGTCGGATTTTGAAATCTATAAACCAAACCAACTCGGGTTTTTCTACCTCGGGTTTTTTCGGGTTTTTCGGATTTTCGGATTTTTTCGATAAAATATTCATACAAACGTATAATTTAATTGTACTTCAAATATTTCTTTAGTCCTACCAAAATACAATTATCTAAGATGTTTTTTAAGAAAATAACACAAAATATGATTGAGTAATGACACTAAAATATCCAACAAAAAAATAATAATAATGAAATCACGTAAAACAAATATTGCAAATTAACAAGTCATAATGAAAATGATCATAATTTAAAAGTACTAAATCATGCTAAAATAAGTTTAATAAGTATTAGTTAC
>JAJOOO010011625.1:0-14827 GCA_029582685.1 Solanum piurae | reverse complement strand
GAAACTGAGCACCTATCTAATGGGAAATAAACACTAGTACAAATTCTTCCTTGAGAATTAGTGCAGGTCACTTGGACATCCTGGCAGCAACTTCTCTTACTAGCTTCGCAGCAACCATTGCAGTCATGCCATCAGCAGTATCACGCTGTGGGTTGTACTCAACGACATCAGCACCAACAATATTACCTTGAAGGTTATGCAGTATGTTTAGAACATCACGGAAAGAGAGACCGCCTGGCTCTATATGAGATACTCCAGGAGCATGTGCTGGATCCAAACAGTCAACATCCACAGAGATATACACGCCCTTTACACCTTCACCAAGTTTCTGAATGTAAATGGAAAGTATTAGGCAATTGATGGATGTTATGAATGAAGCAAATAATTAATAATGAAATTCCTCAAGTGATGGTACAGACCAGATTCTCCAAAAACTGTCGGTCTCGGGAAAATGTTCGCATTTCATATTGCTCCACACCGAACCTTTTTCCTTGTTCTCGACCTTCTATATTAATTGATCTAATTCCCACCTACAAATTAAACAATTTGTATTTATTGTTTAAACCAACCAAGAAATAATAGCATATATAGAAAGTAATTACTTGCAAAAGGCGTCGAGCATAACCACCCTCCATTATTCGTGCAAAGCTTGATGCATGTGAGTATTTGTTTCCTTCAAAGGCATCATAAATGTCAGGATGAGCATCAAGGTGAAGGATATCAATAGGTCCTCCAAGTTTTTCAGACACAGCTCTTACAACAGGATAGGATATAGAGTGATCACCCCCTAACACCAAGGGGCGCAATGGATTCTGAAAAAGTAGGTAGTCAAAATGGGAATTAATTAAAATACACAAATTCAATTACGATACTCATTGCAGAAAGAAATGATGGTTTAATTAATTTACCTCGTCCATAACTAGCTTGACAGATTCACTTACGATACTCATCAACCTATCATCATCTATGCCTGTGTCTCGTAACTCTTGAACTGGCAGATCACCAACATCAGTTAAGACACGTTGATCATCTAATACTTTTCCTGCACAATTAGGAGATTGATAATATATATCCCTAAAACAAATTACTTATATATTTTGTCCAAATAATTATTTTAAAAAGTTGACTAACCTTCCTCAGTTGTGGAGTTTGTACTGCCACACCAAATAGCCTCTCGTATATGAGGAGGAGCAAATGCGGGGCCTTGGAGAAATGAAGAGTTATGTCCCAGAGGAATTCCAAGAAGAGCCGTTGACGCTACTGCACCTCCAAGACCACGAACAAGCTCTCCCTATCAAAGTAACTTTCAACTTTAGGCTTACATATATACGTAATAGATTTTGAACGATGGATGGAGGTGGTAAATTACGAATCTGAACCCACTCAAAATACCTTAAGTTTTGCTCTTTCACGAATAAGTGTAAGAGATGCCTCTACAACACGATCCTGTCCTTTTTTGACCAATTCTTTTGAAACATTTGACGTAAGCAATTTCTGCATATAGTTGATTCCCATACTCCCAGCACTCTTCATATTTGTTACTAATTCTGATTATTCAACACAACAAAAACAAAAATGCTTTATAAAATATTGCAGAAATGCAAAGTAAACAAGAATAAAGGAGGAAGTGATGACTACAGAACAAATGAAGCAGATAATTAAGTATATATATCGATCATACCTGCAAGTAAGAGTGATGAGAGAAAAAAGAAAAGGCAATTGAAGCTAAATAGAGCTAAGGAAGATGAGGTGCATACAGCCAATGGATGGAGACTTATCGCAATTTACACTCTCATGAAAAAAACATGTCATTTATCTCATAAAAATACGACAAGGGCATGCAGTCCTTTTTAGTAGTAGTGGGATAATTGATGAGCTGCTTACACCGAATGGGATCCGGCTCCCCTCCATTACTCTTTCCCTCTATTTCGGCAAGTGCATGTCTAGATTAGAGATATGTGTCAAATTTAAAGTTTAAAGGTCAAGATTATATCATATGAACAAATATCATAACCATAGTTAAATCAACTAATTTTAGAAAACTACTCTCCAAATTTGATAAGAATTATCGCAATTCTCACTGTTTACCCCAAATCATTTCTCTCATAAAAAAAACATGTCGTCAATAGCATTATCTGATAATAAATTGAAAACATACAAACACAATAAAAACAAGATATTTTACTCCTTCTATTCCATATTAATTAAATTTGTAAAATAATGCACATTTATTAAAAAGAAGACATAATTTAAAATGTCCATATCTCTCTCGTGAAAGGAACATGTCATCAATATCATTATCTTCTAATAAATTGAAATATACAAACACAATAAAATTTGATAACAATAAAAACAACAAACATACACAAGATATTTTACTCCCTCTATTCCATATTAATTAAATTTGTAAAATAATGCACATTTATTAAAAAGAAGACATAATTTAAAATGTTCATCCCTCTCGTGAAAGGAACATGTCATCAATATCATTATCTCATAATAAATTAAAATATACGAGCACAATAAAATTTGATAACAATAAAAAGAACAAACATACTCTAGCTATTTTACTCCTTCTATTCCATATTAATAGAATTTGTGAAGCAATGCACATTTATTAAAAATAATATTCAAGGACATAATTTAAATTATACTTTTCAATATTGTCTTTTGTGAAATCGTAAATATAACTTTGCAAGTAGTACAATTTATCTCTTAAAAATAATTTTTCCTTCAGAAACTAGGTAAGTAATTGATTTTGTGAAATGACAAGACATTAATCTTCCCTAAACTTGTCCCGAAAAGTCGTTACACGCTCAAACTATTGTAGCGGCCTAGTACACACCTAATCTTATCCAAAGTGACATTAATACCCCCTTCCGAAGACAATCTCAATTTTGTGTAAAAAGGTATTGTACATTTATTTTTACACGTAAATAATAATGTTTTAATATTTTAAACATTTTTCCTTGATATTTGTTTAGAATTTTGCAAAATAAAATAAAATTTAAAAAATTGGCATCTTTCTGCTCTCACCATACATATCTCTTTAAAATCCATTTCTTCGTCTTTCCTCATTGTTCATAAATTGAAGGAAAAATAAAATTTAAAGAGAAAATAGGAGATAGTAAGTTGATTATAAGTATAGAGATGTTGGCGGTGGCGGGCAACATCATTGTTGCCGGTGGAATAAATAAAAAAATTCAGATCTGTAAAATTCTTTAAAAACTTGATAACTATGTATGTAAAACAAACATTACATTAGTATTCTTTATGTGTGATGATGATCTGAGATATAAAAATGACATTGTGGTGGTTGTAGGTAGTGTTCCAACGAGAACATAGACGACAAAGATTGAGAAATTATTTTCTTCGGTGAACTTTTGATAAATTTAGGTAATATAATCATGAAATTTATGCATAAATATCATAGGATTTTCAATTGAAGTCATTATGTTTCTCATGATTTTTTTGGTGATCTTCTCTGGTGAATCCTACGGCGAGTTCGAACGGAAAAATCATGAACTTTAAGTTGAAAATTATTATTTTTTCAATGGAAGTCATCATATTCTTTACTCCTTTCTATTTCTTTGGAGAGTTCCTCTTTAAGGGTAGAGTGTTGGATATGCTCCCATCAAATAATCAATAGTGACAAATGCAATGATTATTGAAAAAGAAGAACTCAAAATAAAGAAAAATATAAAAGTTTTAAAGAAATTTTGGCCACCAATAAAAATATATTTTCTTCTCATGCACCGCACCTTAAGGAAGGTGAAGATATTTTCTTTGTCATGTCACCTTCAAAGAGGGTATCAATATCACTTTGAACAAGATTAGGTGTGTAATAGGTCACCACAATAATTTAAACGTGTAACTGACTTTTCGAGACAAGTTCAAGGGAAGATTTATGCCTTTTTCCAAAGAAAAATTTAAATATCCATCTTAAACTTTGAATAATAAATTTTATCCCAAAAATTTAATTAATATAAAATAGAGGAAGTAACTAATAGTACTCACACAATACAATACTACGGGTATCCAGAATTTTTAGCTTATGGGTGCTCACTTCTTTTAATATAAAATTATTATAAATCACATAGTATAGGTGCATAGTTATTTAAATGCGATGTTTAAAACATTAATGAGAAAAATAAAAATTAATACTGTTATTACAAAAAAAAAAAAAAAACTGAAATTTTTTGTCTTAAAGAATTTCTTAACTAAATAGCCAAAATTTCTCAAGAAAAATAAATAAAAAAGTGATTGAATATGACTTTTTAATTTTATCATGTCACGAAAAATTCATAAAACGTAAATGAAATTATGACTTAAAGTTAAAGTATAAAAAAGGTAATAAAAAAAAGGAAAAAAAGTAAAACATGTGAGAGTTTATATTGGGAGAGAAAGAGGAAAATAGAAAATGTGTAAATAATTGTTCAATGAGAATCAAACCCTTGACCCTCCTCTAAACACACAGTTTAGATATTTGTTATTAGACCAATGCACCCATCAAAAGATTTGTTAACTAGGTGCCGAACATTTTATATATTCAAATTTAGAAGAAATTACTATATATATATATATATATATAAACAATTTTACGTCGAGTTAATGGATGGTCGAGCACCCAAACGACTATATGTGGGTCCGCCCCTGCGGATATCCATCCAAACAAGGTAAACATTGGAGAATTCGGCTCCTCTCCATTTTCTCCAAGTTCCTATTTGAATTGCTGACACATAACGGTTACT
Organism: Solanum piurae; assembly: GCA_029582685.1. Lineage (NCBI taxonomy): Eukaryota > Viridiplantae > Streptophyta > Magnoliopsida > Solanales > Solanaceae > Solanum > Solanum piurae. Next base: position 10,076 of record JAJOOO010011625.1, on the reverse strand, counting down.
TTAATGGCTAAAATTTAGTTAATTAAAATAAAGCCCTAATCAATTATGGTTATTAGAAAATTTAATTACTTCCATATATTTTCTACCAAAAGATTTTTATAATCCCACAACTGATCTTAATCAATATTATATTTTTCTTAAATAAATATAAAAAATTATTTATTACTTTGTGTAAATTTCTTAAATATATGATTGCGAGTAACTAAATATTTAGTGGCTCTGTCTTATTTACCTCAATTATGTGAGATCTTTTACTTATTGGAAATCAAACTACGTGAATAAAGCAAAATATTTTTTTTCTCTATAAAAGCTCATATAGAAGTTAGAACCCTATGTCTCCAGGCTTACAGGTTGCCGAATATATATTGTAGAAGATGAGTTTATTTGATTATATTATCATGAGTAAAAATAATACAAAGTAATTAAATATTTAATTATTCACAATTATATATTTAAGAAAGCAAGAAAGAATTTTTTAGTATATATTTAAGAAAAATATAATGTTGATTTAGAATTGTGGGATTGTAAAAATCTTTTGGGAGAAAATATATGGAAGTAATTAATTTTTCAAATAAGCATAGTTAGTGCTTTATTTTAATTAACTAAATCTTAACCATTAAATTAATTATATGCCATGTGCCAGCAATTCAAATAAAAACTTGGAGAAAATGAAGAGAAACCGAATTCAACATTAAAACATGCACTAATCCTACTGCAGGTCTTTAGCAATAGTTGTATCGTTGTCATACCTATATCAAGTTAATGACTTCCATAAAGATATTTGCCCCAATCTTGAATTGTTGGGACAAACATTTTCTGTTTCAACTTCTCTTAAGTATTTGCAAATACTAAACTTGTTTTTGTACTAAGATTATTAAATTGGTGACTTAATTTATGGTGTGCTTACAGTATTATGTCTAGATAGTTAAATCAATTACTGTACAATTATTGCTTTTGAATTATAAGTATATATATATATATATATATATATATATATATATATATAAAGTGTTTATCTCATAAAATTAACTATTATGCATGAAAATTAAAACTAAACTGATACATATGTTTGAATATCGTCATGATCAACTCAAATACAGTTAGAAGTCATGTGAATCTTGCTTCGATTCAAACATGAATATGCAAAAAAATAAAAAGAATTGATTGCATACTAATTAGGAAAAATTACCCAAATACACATCTTATTTTACCATTATCTCTAAAATTTTCTAACATTTAATTTTTTTTCAAAAATTCCCTCTCGGATACATCACTTCCTTCTCGCTCTATCCCTCTCGGATATATCCCTCCCCTCTTAGATACATTCCTCCCTATGTATCCAGATCTTATCTCCCCTTTGATTCACTTCTCCCCTCTTGGATACATCCCTCCCCTATATATCTAGATGTCATATCCCCTCTCCGATACATCTCTCCCCACTCGGATACATCCCTCACTTATATATCCGGAAGTCCAATATGTATCCAAAATTCATAAATTTTAAGGGATTTTTATAATTTTGTCAAGATCAGAAAATAATGTAATTAGCTCTTAACACTATGAAATTTATGTAAATTATACTAATAATTATTATTACAAAGCATATAAAGAAAAATATAACATCAAACTCATAAGCACAAACAAAAATCTTCAATAATAACTAAAAAATTTAAGATGCAAATGAGAAATATGTGGTTTATGGAAGAAAAATGAAGCATGACAGATACATATTTATACTAATAGGTGTAGTGACTTGTAGAATTCTTTTTTCAGCATTATTAGATAGTAATTTTTGGTCTTCTCACCATAATAAGTAATAGAAGGTTGAAAGATTGAAGTAACTATGATGACTTTTAAAATATTATAACTTGAAAAATTATCGTGGCTGATTCATTAAGCAATATTAATATGACAAAAAAAAAAATTTAAATCCAGTTTGCTATAAATTGACTGTACTATCTAATTTCTTGATAAATTTATTAATTACGTCTAATTAAAGTAATAACCGATTCAATGTATAACTTCCTAAATCAATGTATAATTTCTTTAGGAGTACTCTTTGGCTTGCAATAAATGTAGGAGGTGAAAAGGCTTTAAAACATTTTAATTAATAAATATTTAATTAATTAAATAATTTATAACATTTCAATTTAATGTAAAATAAAATCGTAATCTAACTTTTGTCTAAAATTCTTCCCACTTTAATGTAAAATAAAATCGTAATTTACACACTTCTTCCCTACAGCTATTTTACAACACTATAAAAGATTCAAAACTCCATACACAACAGAACAGAACACCACAAAATTTGCACCACTTTCCATATATAAGTGTCACAGGAGGAACTGCAAATATAGCTTATTTTGGGAGGCAAGTTTACAGATAATCCCAATCAGTGACATGAAATAATCCCCCTTGCAATAGGAAACTGAGCATCTACCAGACTTATCTAATACTTCAATTTTAAGTCCTAGTATGCTTTTAGTTTTAGAGTTACAATAAGGTGAATAAACACTTACTTTGGTGCTTATTCTCTGTTAAACTTCCCCAGTAAAGATGAGTACAAATCTAGTGGTTTCTATAGGATGCATGGTACTTCTTCCTTCATAAATTTAGAATTACTGCAGGTCACTTGGATATCTTGGCAGTAAGTTCTCTTACCAGCTTCGCAGCAACCATTGCAGTCATGCCATCAACAGTATCACGCTGTGGGTTGAACTCAACGACATCAGCACCAACAACATCAGCTTGAAGGTTATGCAGTATATTTAGAACATCACGGAAAGAGAGACCTCCTGGTTCTATATGAGATACTCCAGGAGCAAAGGCTGGATCCATACAGTCAACATCCACGGAGATATACACGCCCTTCACACCTTCGCCAAGTTTCTGAATGTACAAGAATAATATTAAACAATTGAGATTATCAATGAAGCAAATAGATAACGAAATTCCAGCGTATAGACAATGGAAGACTAGCAGTTGCTACATTTGGTAACTAACCACAAAAAATGAAATTGAAGGGGATCTAGCTTATAGTAGGATATACAGAGACTGAGAAAGAAATATGAGAATATTATGCATCTGGAATAGACTCAGCATATTCAGAATTCCTCAAGTGATGAACACATTTGCAAGTATATAATTTGGACAGAAAACACAAGAGGGTAAGGAAAAGGAAAGCGAAGGTAAAGAAATACAGACCAGATTCTCCAAAAATTGTCGGTCTTGGGAAAATGTTCGCATTTCATATTGCTCCACACCAAACCTTTTTCCTTGTTCTCGACCTTCTTTATTAATTGATCTAATTCCCACCTACAAACAAGATCAACTGTTCTGGTAAATAATTTGTATTGTTTAAACCAAGAAATAGCATACAAAGTTATACATGCTTAGCTGGTTTATAGAAAGAACTTATATTACTTGCAAAAGCCGTCGAGCATAACCACCCTCCATTATTCGTGCAAAGCTTGATGCATGTGAGTATTTGTTTCCTTCAAAGGCATGATAAATGTCAGGATGAGCATCAAGGTGAAGGATATCGATAGGTCCTCCAAGCTTTTCGGACACAGCTCTTACAACAGGATAGGATATAGAGTGATCACCCCCTAACACCAAGGGGCGCAATGGATTCTGAAAAAGTCAAAATGGGAATTAAAATAAGCAAATAAATACGCCAAAGGAAAAAATGTTAGAACTGAAGCATACATGCCTTGCTAAGAAGAGAATACTTTGAGTAGAGTTCCTAATTATGACAATTGTTTTATCCAGTCACCAAAGTGTAAGAAATGTTTCGATTCAGAAGCAAGGGGAAGTCATATAATAACAGTGAGTATTGATGCTTCATTGAATAATAGCTGGGCAGAACCAATTTCTTTCATGCAATAGAAGATCTTCCTCTTGTTCACAACGACATGAAAAAATTGGTAGGATTACTGTAGCAGCACAGAGAAGGCACAATAGTTTGATGCCTAAACATATAGACATCCGTTAACAGTCTTGAGCAGGTCCTTCCAGCTTCAAAAATCATATTATGGATAAAAGAGTTCCTTTGGAACAACATATGAGGTTATGAATAAAACTCACTTTTTCCTTTTTTTAACTTTTCATAGACATATGGATCAAGGCGAGAAAGCTAATTTTACATTGGTAACTCTGAACAATATAATGAAGAGATACAATTAAAGCCAAAATTTCAGTATGGACTCAGACATTGTATTTAGAATTTCTGTTTTTACTGGTTTTCGATGGGGAGATGGGGGTCTTAGAAGTCTGATACATCATTATAAAAATGATTTTGGTAAATTCCCTAAATTTATGGGTGCAGGAGCCAAATGCCTATTGCATTAGTATGCTTCCCCTGCAGAAAGGACACAAATACGTACTTCCCCAGAAGTTATTACATAAATTATGGTTTACCTCCTCCATAACTAGCTTGACAGATTCACTTATGATACTCATCAACCTATCATCATCTACGCCTGCGTCTCGTAACTCTTGAACAGGCACATCACCAACATCAGTTAAGATGCGTGGATCATCTAATTCTTTTCCTGCACAATAGAAATAATTGCGTTGTTTTGTTTTCTCCATAAAGAAGAACCAAAATCTCAACCAGAACAGATTAAAATTGAAAAGAATTAGTATAAACTATAAAGCTTAACCCACTATTTACTGATTATTTGATTGTGATTGATAAAGCCCTAGAACAAAATTAGTGTTTTGAAACTCATCTTGTCCAAAGTAAATAATGTGAAGAATAATCGTTTCAACAGATAAATAACTTTACTTACCTTCCTCAGTTGTAGAGTTTGTACTGCCACACCACATAGCCTCTCGTATACGAGGAGGAGCAAATGCTGGCCCCTGGAGAAATGAAGAGTTATGTCCCAGAGGAACTCCAAGAAGAGACGTTGAGGCTACAGCACCTCCAAGAGCACGAACAAGCTCTCCCTATATAAGTAACTTGAAAAGATCAGGAAGGAAATAAATCACTCATTCACGTGTAAATGGTTTTAGAGGAAACAATTCACTACAGCAAACGAGTAGGTCAATCCAAATGAGAAACAACAACCCTTAAAAGGTAGCTAATGTCTTGTAAGAGATACCGAAGTAGCTGCTTGTCTTCTTTCTCTCCCTTCTCCCCTGACAAAACTATGTTCTATCTATCCTTAATCATGATGAAGAAATTGCCCATTATCATATTAGGACACAACTACCACTTGCCCATTTCATTTGTGTGACTAGATTAAGTGACAATGCAGGGACACAGATCAGGCAGGGGAAACAATACAAAAATTCTTGAAATATCTCTGGTGCTGACAAAATTTTTAGTCATGCTTATCAATTCCAATCACATGTAGAACTTTCTTTTAAAATGACACTGACACTATTGTCATAAGTGAACTAATTTACATGAGAACTAGCAGGTGCTGAATTTATACACACCCACACCATCAAGGATCACCAAGATAAACCAAAAGAAAGCTTCCACATCACTGCTGTTAAGCTGTTAGTTCAAGAGCTTTTACACAAAGGTTCTACTGACGATATTAATTCATTAATTAGTTAAATGTAGTAAAAGAAATGAACTAAGTGATACTAATGTGAAGCATGTCATTATGAGCCCCACTCAAAATAACATTCTTCCAAGCCATACATACCTTAAGTTTTGCTCTTTCACGAATAAGTGTAAGAGATGCCTCTATAACACGATTCTGTCCTTTTTCCACCAATTCTTTTGGAACATTTGACGCGTGCAATTTCTGCATATAATGGATTCCCATTCTTCCAGCACTCTTCATATTTGTTTATTCTGATTATCCTACAAAACCCAAACAAAATAAAATAATTTTTTTTCCCCAGAAATCCAAAGCTGCAAAGTAGACAAGAATCCCAAAGAGGAACTGACTAGGCATGAGGTTACACAACAAATGAACCAGATATAATATGTTATCTATCTTCAATAGTACCATGTTTATGAGCAAACACAAATTACCCTGTCCTCTCCTATTGATGTCCCCCAAAAGAGAGAGCACAATTTATTTTGCATCCTCCACAAGCATGTTAAGATTTCAAGTAAATCACAGGAAAAAGTCTCTGCTTTTTCAAGAAGAGTTTGTCACCTTTGCATTAGTTTCTGGTAAAAAAGTTTGTTGTCTACAAAATTGTTAACATACTGAAAGGTATAGTACTGTTGAGTCATGTCATCAAACTACAACATGCCTAGTATAATCCCACAGGTGGGGTTGGTGGTGTAGAGTGTACTCAAACCTTACTCCTACCGTATAGGTCGGACCCTCTGCTCAAAGAAAGCAAAAGCGCAACATCTATGAAGACAAATGGAAAGCAAAAGGGATTCAAGAAGATTATGCAGCGCATCTACCTGTGTAAACCAAAAAGGAAAAAGAAGATCCCAAAAAGGAAACTTTATCTCCTCAACCCAAACCCATGTCCATATATACAATTTCCAGTTCTTAGCTATTCTTTGGTTAATCACCAAAAAGAGTTAAACTTTTCTCAACAACCAAACAGAGTCCGTAAACCCACCAACAAAGGTATTCAAATATGGGAATTATTAAAAGGCACCAATAAATTCAAGAACAAAAGGTTAATTCTCATAAATTAGGTATCAAGAGAAAGAAAGTGATGCATATCATACCTACAACTGCAAGACAGAGTGATGAGAGCAAAAAAAGAAGGCAATCGCAGAGTTTAAGAAAGAGTTGAATAGAGGTACAGAAGAGAAGACATGCAGTCGTTTTTAGTAGTAATGGAGTATGAAAATGGAAATATTGTTATTAGGCAACGAAGATTAGCACAATTTACACGTAATCACCGACTGATTAACCCAATCCATTTCTCTCGTACGTGAAAGGGACATATCCAACCAACATACTAAAATAATACTTATACGATAATTATCTCTAAGTTTTTCTTCCTTAATTTAATCGGGTTGTAGGGACTAGGGTTATTGGGTGGATTCGGGGTTGGATTGAAATCTAATAAATTTAGGTTAATTATAAATTACATCAATAAAATTGTGTCATGTAATAAATGAATTTATTTTTTATTGTTAAGTGTTGTTGTAAAAATATAAGGGTATTTCAGAGATAATACGTTGACATCAAGGGCATTTTAGCGCCAAAAGGTAAATAAAAGGTATTTTTATACCAAATTCAATAGTTTAAGGATATTTTAGGTCATTCTCTGAATATTTTATAACTTTTTCACCTCCTAACTTAATTGCAAGCCAAAGAGTTATAACGTAAGTTAATTATCTAATTGATTATGATATTATGGGGAAAAACTATGTCATAAATATTATTCTTGTAACGATAAAAATTTAAAGGACCAAATCAATGATATAGTTATTAATAATAACATATGTAAGGATGTATGACCTACGGGAATAATAGTTATTAGGAAAATATGTAAGGATGTATTGATCTATTGAAACTATTGATATTTCAATGTAGCTAAGGGGAGGAAAAACCTCTATGCATAATTTATCATGAAATCTAAACTATGCCTCCATATTTATGTGAGGTTTATCCAGCTTCAATTACATTTTTTAATTTCTATAACTTTCTATTATCATTATACTAAAATAAATAAATTTAATAAGTTGCATTCAATATTATATTAAATAGCATTAACCAAATTCATGTAATAATTATCAAATACATAAAAAAAAGTCATTGTTTACAAGGGCAAAGCTACCGTGTTAAATGGGGGTTTCGACGAACCCACTAGCTTTTACATAGATTCTATATACGTACTAAAAAATCCATGTACAATATATGTAAATAGTGCGTGCAAACCCATAACAAACAAAGGTGAGTGGCGCAGTGGCAAGTGGCAAGCACGCGAGCAACTTTGATTTCTTTGGACGGGGGTTCAAATCCCACTGTCAACTATTCAATTTTTTTAATTCAATTTTTCTAGATTTTTTTATTTTCGATTTAAAAATGTGCTTTGTGCCTAGAGCCGTCAAATTGGGCTTAGCCCATGGGGCCGGCCCAACCCTACCCGTTATTGGAGTAGGGTTGGGATAGGATTTTTCAAGCCCATTTAAAACTAGGGCTTATAAGCCCTTGGCCCTTGAGGTTTGATCGGGGTTGGGTCGGGGTCGGCCCATGGGCCAAAACTTTTTATTCAAGAGTAATTTACAATAATCTCACTAGTATATAATCTAATCATTTGAATACACGCTATGTTGTAATATTATGAATCTTCGTACCCAGATACATGTATCTCAGAATAAAATAATATTTGAGATTGTAGAAAAAAATGTTTAAAATTTATACTAAAATATAACACTTATCTACCTTTTACCAAATAATATTTTAGAACTTTGAAATAAATAACTCAAATCTTCATATTAATAAATGAAATATTTGAAAGTATACCAAATGATGCATCATTTCTGTTTTCAAAACGTAATAACTTGTCGAGTGCAATTGTAATGATATGCTTATATGTTTGTTGTTATATATATAGATATATATATTTGTTTGTAATTTAATGATTGGTATATTAGACTAATATGTTGTTCTGTTTTAAAATTTAGAACCCACAAACATCAAATTCTGGCTCCGCTTCTGATTGTTTACTATTATAAATATAGAAACTCATGGTTCAAACAAATGATTCAAATTTAGGTGACAAGGGATAAATAAAGACAAAAAGAGACCATTGATTAGAGGAAGATGATAGCAAAATGACTTTGGGAATCAACTTTTTTCATTATATTAGGTAACTTAGTACAAAATTTTAGAATCATCATAAAGTCTTTGTGAATATATGTCGTTGTAAAATAAATGATAAGTCTCAAGAGATCTTGATATATAACCAGTTGTGTACGTATATGTTAAGGTTAGTATTGATAGACTGCTTAAAGAACTCTATAACTTAGTTTTTATTCTTTTTGTATGTTTTAATTTTTAATTCATAACACCGAGTAAGTCATTTAATATATTATACCAAATTTATCATTTACAATATGTTGGATTAAATTTTTGAGATAAACGTACAAAACACGTTTTTAGAACTAGTATTTAAATAATCTTAGGATAATTATCTAAGTGTTGCTTATTAAGAAAAAAATATTTTCTAGGAAAAATGTTTTTTTGAAAAAATAGGTGTATCTCAGATTATTTTGTGTTTGGTAAGTTAGCCGTTTTTTTTTTACAAGTTGGGGGGAATTCAATTCCCAATGCCGTATCACACACTTCTATGTGTCATTAACGCAATTGTGCGGCTGACACCCGCCAATTGGCCAACTTCTCTGTTAGGTGTCATCATCATGGTTAAATAATATCTCCGTCCACTTTTAATTATCATAGTTTTCTTTTTAGAGTCAAACAATAACATTTTTTATTAATGTTTTACGATGTATTTTTTCATCATATTGATATGTAAAAAATTAAAATTTATAGTACTTTTCATATAGTTTTTGAATATCTAAATTTTTAATTTAAAATATTAAATTAATATAATCTAATTTAACTTTAAAAATTAGTCATATTGATTTTCAAAAAGCGTAACATGACAATTAAAAATGGACAGAGGGAGTAATTAAGTCCACAAGTTGTAGCAAGCTCCAATGGTCGGCCATCCATCCAAGCCCATGATGATGTTGTGCATGATCCACTAAATTAAGCCCAAAGACTTATGAGACCAGAAATCTCAGACCAATTGAGGCCTGATATTATCAAAAACGAAGAAACTACGTAAATTTTAAAGAGCAAATTTCACATATAGCAAACACAAAATTCATATTTGTATGCTATAGCAAAGTTTTCATAATTGCGCTTCATAGCAAACATAAATATGTATATTTCGCTATACATATACAAAAGAAAGCAGTTGTATAATCTGATTTGGTATACATATACAAAAAGATCAATTGTATAAAGTGAGAGAGGCAAGTGAGCGAGATGTGGGAGAGTGGCGAGCGAGATCTGGGAGAGGGGAGAGAGGGGAACGAAAATATATGTATATATACAATTTTCTCTCGCTTTATACAAACACAAATGCATTTTATACAATTTGCGTTTTTTGTATAAAGTGAG
>JAJOOO010011618.1:0-31911 GCA_029582685.1 Solanum piurae | reverse complement strand
AAGAGTGGGTATGTTCGTGGTTTAGAACAAGAAATAACTGAGTTAAAGGAAAAACAAAATGAAGAAATGGATCTGATGAAACAAAATCACGAGAAGCTGCAATCAGAATTACTCCTAATGAGACAATTCATGCAAAAGTATGCTCCTAATGAATCTCTTCCTCAAGATATCAATGGCACTTCAAATGAAAAGGTAAATAAATTGTACAAGTCTTAGAAATTCTTAATGAAATTTTGATCCTATAAAAGGATTGTTAACTAATGTTTTAATACTTACAGGTTTCCGACCATAATAGCGGTAAAAAGGGAGTACCACAATCATCAAAGATATCTAGTAATGCTGAAATTACTCTACCTCATGGTACTACTCATCTTTATCATTTGATGTTATTCTGTGTGTTTTCCTGCTTTGTAAATATTGTGTTGAATGGTAGAATTCCAAGAGACAAAAGATAATCAGGAGAGCATGTGAACTCAATTATTTTAGATGTGAGTATAGTTACCATGTAAAGATGTTCAGTTAGTTGTTGTCCATTTACATCGACTAAAGCTCTAGCAAAAGCTCTAACTATGGTTGATTTCATTACTAGTGTTTCTTGTCTTTGTTTTTAATAGATCTGTCCGCCAGTTGAACTTGGAATTTGTAGTAGTAGTAGTAGTTCTTCTACAAGTATAGACTATCTTTCTGGTTCCATTTGTCTTATCGCCTGGAATCGAATGCTTGGAATTTGTTGTTTATCAGTGTTCATAATCTTTTTATCTTCAAATGGGAGTTCCTGAGAGTTATTTTATTGAATAGTACCTGCACAATAAAAACCTCTGTTAGTTAAAAAAAATCAGCAAACTGGCTCCCTTCTCATAGAACATGTGGCACTTGAAGTGTCAGGTTTGTATATTTCCAACTTTTGTATGACGAGTGGTCAAGTGTTAGAGATCTCTTTCATCCAACTTCTGAGGCAACTTTTCTCTATTTGTCTTGGAACAAATAATGATATGAGTTGTTGTATGCGAAATGGTGAAATGCTATTCTAAATCAGTTTGTTGGCTCCAATGTGACCTAATATTGTTCTAAAAGCTAGCTGAATCTCTTTCTTGTTTTCCTTGAGTTTATTTGATGTTCATTTAGTTTCGATTTTGAATGCACTAGCTGTACATTTATGCTTTTTTTGTGAAGAAAACATTGTGCTCCATATTCTAGGTCTCTGCAGCCTGTACATTATGTTGTACATTGTGCTGCCAGTACCATGTCTTTGTAGCCTCTACCTCTTGTGGATCTATCCAGCCTTCTCCATATTCCCCTGTAATCCAGTTGTCTCATTCCTTTTCCAAGCCACAGAAGTAATTTGAGTATGCATCTTTTTGAGAACGGATAGTCAAAGTAAATGTGCTCCACTGTTTCTGGTACATCCCAACATAGTTGGAGCCTCTCTTTGGTAAGTAATCTTCCATGAAAGGCTAACCAACAAATAAAGTTGTGCTTAGGAAGAATTCCCTTACACCAAATCCACCTGCTCGCTGAATCTCTGTCTTGTTTTTCTTGAGTTTATTTGATGTTTGTTTTGTTTCGATTTTGAATGCACTGGCTGTACATTTATGTTTTTTTGGTGAAGAAAAATATTGTGCTTCATACTCCAGGTCTCTGCAGCCTGTACATTGTGCTGCCAGTACCAGGTCTCATTCCTTTTCCAAGCCACTGAAGTAATTCGAGTATGTAGCCTCGTTCTATGTCATACATTAAGTGATTTGTAGTCCTCCTTTTTTGGTCCAACACACCAAGTCCCATGCCACTAATGGAGCCCTATTTGTATTCACTTTTCCAGACCATATGAAGTTTCTACATTCTTCTATTATCCCCTTCAAGACTTGTTTTGGCAACACGAACATAAAAGACCAGTATGCTATACATTTATGTTTCTTCACTGTTCAGTTGTATTCTTGGTTGTCTTTTCTTTGGTTCTTGATTCATTGTTATAGACTTTAATTGTGTTAGTTTAATCTGGTAGAATTCCTCTTTGTTCTTGCATAACTTCAGTGTTGTCCATGTCTTTTGTATTTCAACTAGTGATGTTATCAGTTCCATTAGTTATTGTGGTTAGATCAAAGATTGAGATTTTTGCATGTTTACTTTCATCCATGCCGTCAAAGGATGCTAAACTTTCACTTCTCTCATTATATGTACATCAGCAAACATCGATTAGGATCAAATGAAATTTGCAGTTATGTCATTGTTTTTGTTGCATGATATAGAAAGGTAATTGAAGGTCTATGTTGCTATAGTTGCTTCACCATTATAGCTTCTGTACAGATACTGAAAATATTAGACTAAAGTATGATGTAGAATAATATCCTTACCATTTCTCCTTATATTGATCACCAAACAACATGCCAAAGAGAGTGCAAGAATTATTGTTGCAGCAGACTTGTTGTGTACTACTGCTAACCAAAAATGATCAACTTGCATATTTCTTCTCCACATAATATTGAATTACCTAAATCCTCACATAATATATTAAGTTGACTCCTTACCTAAATCAGATGCAGAGACTCTGATATGTGAATCTTGGGCCCTATCTGTAAATTGGGAGGACAATGAGTTAGTTTCTGTGCTCTAAAAAATAATTCACTTCTTCGATTTTGTCCTCTATTATTTGATGGCACAAAATGAAAATGAATGCTTCTTACTTGTAATTTTTCAGATTAGTCACACAACTTGCAATATTTTTATACTTTGGATTTCATCTATTGACACATTTCTTTTTTATTTCAGGTTATACAATCTGAAGTTCGCAAATTTCATATGTGGGTGATTTCAAAGACATTATTCGAAGAAGAGTAACAAAACGTATTTGAAGAAATAATTCAATAGTTTGAACAATATAAGTTTATTTTTAAAATTGAGACTGTCTATTTTGGATCAGTACTTCCTTTTGTTTGTCTAGATTTAAAGAGATATATTCTATTTTATGGATTAATAGTAATATATATGTTTTCACCATTAGCGAAAATTGTTGTTACTATGAGGCTCTCTTTTGCAAATATGTTTGTTGGATTTTTATATATACATGTTATCAATAAATGTAGTAGATATTATTAATGGCGGCTAAACAATTGCCGTTAAATGTTATGATATTTTGTGGCAATTCAATGGTAAAATTGAATTACCGTTAAAACTATTACCTTTTAGCAACTATTTATTTCGATTTATCAACTAAAACAATGGACGCTAAAGGATCACATATAGCCGATATGAATTACCTTTAGTAGCCAACATAATTGCCGCCAACAATCGCCATTAAAACTACTACCTTTTAGTGGCTATTTATTTAGATTTATCGACTAAATAAATGGATGCTAATAGACCATAGTTAGCCGATATGAATTACCTTTAGCAGCCAACACAATTGCCGTAAATAATTGACATTAAAAGTACTATCTTTTAGCGGCTATTTATTTATATTTATCGACTAAATCAATGGACACTAAAAGATAATAGTTAGACAGTATGAATTACCGTTAGCAGCCAACATAATTTCTGCAATCAATTGCCGTAAAAGCTAATGGTTTGTAGCGGCAATTCATACTATCCTTTACCAGCATTTCCCACAATGGCCGCAAAAGCATTTGCCAACCCCAACATTGCCGGCTAAAGTTCATTGGCCGGTATAAAGAATCGCGGCAAATGTTATTTCCGCTAAAGCCATATTTTATTGCCGCTAAAGGGCCCTTTTGTAGTAGTGTTAGTATGGCTTGACTTAATTTTTGGATTTTTTTTTTGGTTATATTATTATTATAACTTAATAAAAATGCATATTACCACCCTTCTTTGATTTATTATAATCATATTTAAAATTGACTGATTTTATTTATGTATGCCCATTATAAAAATATGTATATGCACATAAATTTATTCAAACAAAATAAAGTAAAGTTAAAAGATGAACATTAAAAAATTTGAATCTTGAAACGTCCGTAATTTCTTTTTCTTTTTTTTCCGCATGTATTTGTATTATTTTTGTTATTATGGATAAAATACATATAGATATCTAATTGTTAGGAATTAGGATTTATGTTGAATTAGATTTTTAGAGTTTGAGTAATTTTAGGATTACTTTTATTTTGAGTTGGATTTAAAATAAGAGAGAAAATTTTATGGAATTTAAGATTGCTTTTAAAAAAGAAAATTATAAATAAACTTTTTTTCCAGTTCTGAACGTTTCCTTTATTACTTCTATATTTTTTTTTTGTTTTATTTCTGTTTCTCTCTTTTTCTTTTTTTTTACGTTTCTTTTTAAAAACATTCTGTTTCTTTCTTCTTATCGTTTTCTTATTTTTTTAATTATTTTTTATATATTTTTTTATTAACATTCTGTTTCTTTATTTATTTTTATTTATTTATTTTACTTTTTTTTGTCTTGTAATTAATTTTTCACGTTTTTCATTTTTTTTTAACTTTTCTTGATTTTTTTTTGTTATTACGTTAATCTCTTCTTTTCTTCTTCTGCTTCTCTCATCTTTTATCTCTTTTTTTTAATTGTTATTATTATTGTTTTTTCTCTTTCTCAAGATAATTCTTAAATTCATATATTCTCTCGCTCTTTTCATGAAATTTGATCACTAAAACTTTTAATTCTATCTAAAAAGGTCACAAGATGACTCAATTAATTCTTGAAAACCTAATATATTATCTCCTAATCACTTCAATTAATAATCGATTATCCTTGCAATTAAACAAACAATGAGTACGCGATTAAATACATGGAATTGTCATCTAGTTATCGCAAACAAAACATGCTTATGTCTTCTTAAATTATGAAAAAAATAACATGAGGCTAACGTAAAAAAAAAACAGGAAACATTGTTCAAGAAAAATTGAGAAATTCATGAGATACATGTCTTTTCATGATTCTAAAAAAAAGATCAAACATATAGTTACACAAATTTTTTTTTAAATAAAATAAAATAAAATAAACTATGGCAAGAACGCACCTTCAAATTGTTTTTGACCAAACAATGAAGAGTAACGCACAAATCTACTGATTTTCAGAGTTTAGCAAGGCTAACTTTAAGATCCACGGACTTGGAAGCACGAACAAAACCTCGAACTCTAGACTTAATTCATAAAAGAAAACTCACTTTTCTTCTCTTTACTTTTGCTATCATTTTTTCTTCTTCTGTGTATCTGTGTGTGTTTTTCTCTTTACTGAGCGTGTGTTTTTATAGAAGTTTTGGGTGTGAGTCAGGTGCTAATTAAAAGGAAAGTAAGAGAGTGAGAAATTTAGTTTAAAATTTAGTTGAGAATTTTAGGGTGAGATAAAGGAAGAAAAGAAAATAAAAGTAATAATATAATATTAATAAACAAAACAAAACAAAAAATAAATAAAAACAAACCAAAAAGAAGAAGAGGAAAACGTGGGTGGTGGGGAAAAAATGGGAAAAAAAATCGTGCAATATAAAAAAAAACTTAATGGAAGGAGATTTTTTAGGAAAAATAGGTTATAGGGAGTTTGAGGGTGATTAGGATAAGGGATAAGGTAATTTGAAATTTTAGGACTCTTTTTTTCTTTAAATATATATATATATATATATATATATATATATATATATTATTATTTAGGCTGGTAAAAGCTGAAGGATTAAAAAACATTAAATTCACCAGCTTTATTTATTAAAATTTAAACATAAATAGAACATATATTTTGTTGTAATTTTCAGTTTTTTTTTTAAAATTCATTTTAAATACAAACCTATAATAAAATTTAAGTATAAAAAAAATGGTGTAAAAAAAATTAAGTTTGGTAAAAAATTAGATGTTCATAGTATGCCCCTCTTTGCTTGAAAATATGAAGAGTTTTCATGCAAAAACGTGAACAATGTGACTAATTTTTTGACTGAGACATTTATCCAAAATGTGAAAATAAGTAAAAGAGAAGAGGTTTGACTGCGCCCTAACTTTGGACAAACTACCTATCCTGAGTTAATGATAATAAGTTAGGTGCAGTTCAAATATATGAAGGGACGAGAGAATAAGTTCAGGTAGTCGAGTGAGGTTCTGTTGAGGTTCCGGTTCGTAGCTCCAGCTATTACATTAAAAGCCAAAATACAATAGGAGAGAAAGGAAAGATACAAGATCCCATCTACTCCACTAGTCCTGAGTCTTCGTTTTGAATCTTCAGTTATCGCATCACCCACTTTGGGTAGGTGCATCGATTCCGAACTTTGATCTTGATATTTGAATTTAAGACTTGAAACTTATTGATTTGACTTGAGTTGTTGACGCTCTTCCGCATGATATTCTTGAATGCTTGTTCTCTTGAGAAGATGATTCATGATATGTTGAGTTGTTACATGGGTCGAAAGTGACTCTAAATGTCATTGACATCTAACATTCTTCATTTCTCTAATTAAAATGAAAACTTTATTCTTGAACTTCAAATTTGTGTACTACGTAGAAACCTGCACGCTATAAAAATAAAACAAACAAAACGAAACAAAATTTTCTGCCCAGTGTGCACTAGGAAAATTTTGTGAGTTATTGATGAAAGCTATAAAAATCTATACTAGGGATAAAAATAATATAATTTTATTTTTTGTACCCAATACAGATATAAAATAAAAGAAAGGGAGATTTGTGCCCAAAATGCAACCAGGGGCTTATTGTGCCCTGTGAAGATATGAAAATAAAATAGGAATTATTGTGAGTCCTTCTTAGTGGCGGATCAACGGATAGCATTGTTACTCAATATAGCAACAACCCTCGCACATTTGCCTCTGATTTTGCTGCATCCATGATTAAAATGGGAGATATTAGTCCTCTAACTGATCAAAATGTATTCATAAGAAATGTTTGTGGAGCTATAAATTGATTTTTCAAAACTCTATCACTTATATGGTTGCAAAGTATATTTATATTAATTATTTGGATTTATTTTCTCTATGTAATGTGTTTAAAGAATGAAATAAACTCTGTGTGATTCTCTGAAGTTGAAATTACTACCTAATGTTTCACAGTCCATCGACTTTAATTATAAATAAAAAAATAAAAAATAAAAAACTTTAGATACATATTTTTCTGAGCTCATGAAAAATAAAATCAAAGTTGATTAAGAAATAAAATATGGAGCACTCTTGATTTTTAATAAAATAAATTGGAATACATATTGTTTGATATCAAGATAAGGTTGAGAAATAAAATAAAGGAAGAAGAACACTTTGTTGTATTTTTATTTGTGTAGATAGAAGTGGCAAGGTGTTTAGATTTATTCACGTGAATTCAAGATATGTGAACTTTATTGAATCAAGATACCACTTAACGAAATGATATATATTTACAAAGTCGATCTTGGATTTGGATGAATTCATAGTTTATAGTTGTATCCTTGTACCGAAGAACTATTTTTTTTTAATAGTGCTCAATTTGCACGAAACATCTAATAAATAGAAGTAACTTGGTAATTTTTTTGTTTTTTTTGTTTTATCTCTCCGTTCAATTTTATTTGTCTAGTATTGGCTTGACAAACTTCTTAAAATCAATAAATAAAATGACAATTTTACTATATCACCCTTTGAGTATAATAAATTTAAAATATTTTAAAAATTACATTAGAAAATGACTATAGTTAAGAATAAGGATAAATTAGGAACTAACTTTTCAAACTTGACAAGTAAAAATAAACATTTATTTTTAGTATAGTAAACAAGTAAAATTAGTTGATGAATTATTCTCAAGGAAAAATGGTATGATATACCCCTCAACTTTGTCATTTTGAGTTGATATACACTTGTTATGAAAGTGGCAAATATATACTCCTACTATAACACAAATGATTCACCGGAAGTGAAAAAATTAATTTTAATTTAATTTTTTAATTATTTTTTAAAAATATAATTCATATGGGTATATATTATCCTCTCCTCACAGGTATTTTTTTTGACTTTTTGTTTATTTTAATGACTAATTTAAATTTATTATTTTGATGGTCAAATTTATTTGTGTTTCACTAAGTTTCTTGTAAAACTTATTATAGATGACCATTTTTTTTTCGAATACAAAACTAAATTACAATGTAACCGAAAAAACAGTTTTAAGTTATAATTAGTCACAAAAAAGTCAGTTTAATTTTTTTCTTTACATTAAAGAATGAAAGAAATAAAATAAAATAAGAATAAGTAACTCAAATAATGATAATCAAAGAAGTCAAAAAATAATTTATGTATGAAAAAGATTAAAAAATATCTCAAACTTTGCTAGAAGGATCATATATACTCCTACATGAATTGTTTTAAAATTAAAAGTCAAAAATATAAATTTAAAACTAATTTTTTAACTTCTGTTAAATGAAGGGCATATGTGAGCTAAACCCATCGATGGCCCCTTAAAAAGTTGGCATCAAATTTCTCTTAGACACTTTAACTGGGCTTTGTTCATTTTGAACACCCGTAGCAGTCCTTTGTTGTGTCATTTCGACATTTTTTTTTTATATTTTCAGATCTTACTTAAGAGCGTGTTGACAACCGCCTTTGCTAGCAAAATAGACCAATCTTTAACAAGTGGATTTTTTAAAAAAAAAGAAGAAAAACATCACTTTTAATCCTTTTTTCCCCAGATTTGTAATCTCATGCCCTCAAACCCCCTTTCTTCATCTTCTTCTTCCTAAACTCCACCAAGAACATGAGAATCTCCCAACAATTTCATTCTCAGTAATATCGTTCTTCATCTTCTTCTTGTTTTGTACCTTGAAATTATTATCTTTTTCTTTTCAGTAATTTCATTACAAGTTTTTTTGGAAAAAGAAGAAGAATTTCTTCTCCTCCATTATCTATATATGATCTCTCATTATCCCAATCCATTTCTTCTCTCTCTTTTTTTTCTTTTCTACTATGTTCTTTTTTACGAGAAGTCATTATAATTGTAGCAGAAGGTACAAATATAAGAATTTCACATTTTTGAAATATTCATCTTCATTGTAGTTGGAGAGGAACGGTAATTATAAATTAAATAATTCAATTATTTATTTCTCCTCTAGCGGATATAGTGCAAAAGAAGTGGAAAAAAAACAAATTGTGTATTTTGTATTAGTATTGAACAATGGATAAAGAACTTGTTAGGGTTTTTTCCTGATTTTCTTACATTATTTGAAATTTATTTATTTTTCTTTGAAGGAAAATAAAAGTAGTAACATAAATACTTTAAATTTTCCTAAAAGGAAAATATAGTATTCTTCCATATTTGAGTTATTCTTTGTCACGACCCAAATTAATCATGAGTGGCATCCAATAACATTGTATTGGCTCGTGGCACCCGATCCAATATATCGTGTAGAAATGTGATACCCGATCCAAAATATCGTGCCGGAACATGACACCTGATCCAAATATATCGTTAATTTATTATCACCACTTTTCACTTCATTAACAATATTTCATCAAACCTTCTTTATTCAAGGCATCACTTCGATAGAGAAGGTTCAAGATTATAAATTTCACGGTCTCAAAATTTCAGACCATCACAAAACAACACATAGATTATTCAAACCACACAACCAAGTACATAGAGAATTTCACAATACCACTCAATGACTATCAATCACTATTAAGAGTCTATCTATCACATAGAATAAACCATAACCTATCTTCACCGAAGAACCGAAGTCAAGCAAGCTATTTCTCCAATACTTTTCCTTGCCACAATGCCTCCAAACCTTTCCAATCTATCAAGTATATATGCATAATTTGTAAGTTAACGAGTCTATAAACACTCATATTGTTCTATATCTAGCCTAGACCCAAAAAATCACCTAATGTTATAATCAATTTCCTAAAGTTCAAAAATTCCTCCAATTAGCATAACTTTAATGGAATTTAAATAATTCGATACACCTAATATTTAATTACTTATCTTAATATATCAAAACTTGAATTATAATGTGATAACATATGAAAAATCTTAAACATCGAAGATGGATATGAAGTCGCTGGCGTTAATTTACCACTAAAAAAGTATGCATAATTTTCTTTTCCTAAATAAAAATCGACCCATTCTACCATTATAATATTACGAAATTTTTTATGGTGGATGAGGTATGCCATGTAATAGTTGTATGAGGGTTTTTTTTAATAGAAAAAAAGTACATTTTGTAGGTCCCATGTCTTTTCAACCTCTCCCTTTCTCTTCTCACTCCTCCACCCCACCTTCTATTTACCCCTCTTTTAATATGAAGTACTTGATATTATTATTTTTTAATTTTAATATATTTCATTACATAAATTTAAAATAATACAATAACAAGATCAAAGAAAAAAAAATAGTACTATATTAAAATTAGCATTTCATTATTTCTTAAAATTAATATTTATTTTCCTTACCTTTTTTATAGTTCATAATACTCATTTGTCAAAAATCAAATAGAGATAAATATATTGATACTAATTTAAATTTGAAGTCAAATAATTACGTACTTAAAAAAGTTAAACTAAGATGTTTAAGCTCATAAAAAATTAATTGTTTTAGTTTTAGGATAAACATAAATAGTTATTTAAATTACATTAATCAATTCTTTTTTATTTTTTATTTTACTCTCTCCATCATTTTATTCGATTATTTTTTTCTCGAAATTCAAGCTATAAAATGTATTTTTTTCATATGCTAACATGATAAGAATTGCAACTTATAGTATTTTTGGTTGAATTGCAACTTAGTGGGAATGATTATTTATGAACAAACATTATAAGTTGTAGTTCTTATGTTAATATAAAAAATAAAAATATATTTTAAAATATTAATTAAATTTCACATTGCTTGATTTCAAGAATAAAAAGATATCATATAAATTGATGGAAGAGTATGTATATATTTAAGTGATTATGAAAAAAAATCAATTTTGGGTTACATTAAGATAGTACAAAAACTTATGTAATTATTTGTCAAAATTATTGATGCTCTTTCCATTATATTTTCTTGTTAATATTTGATGAATTTAAGTATGTATGAAATTGTTGAAAGAGAGAAATAATAATTTATACCCCTTTCGTTTTTCGTATTAGTTATTTATTTTTTATTTTACGGATTCTTTGTGAAATTATAAATAAAAATGATACTTTATTAATTTACTCCTTAAGAATTGTTTTTTGCAATTTTACAAATTTTGTTTATATTTTTAAGAATAATTAATTATTAGTGTATTGAAAACAAAAATAAAAATATAATTTAATTTGTTAATTGACAAATAATTTTTAATAATTATTTTTAGTAATGTAAATAATCAATACATGAAAGAAAAATAATATCGAATGTTAAAAGTAAGATGAATTAGACTAAATTTCACATTTTTTATAAATAAGATTATTTTTAAAAAAAGAAGGAAAAGAAGAAGAAAAGATGTTGAAAAGTTGAAGATTTCAATCAAAGAGAAAAAGTTAAAAAGGAAGAGAGAGAAATGAATTTGGCCCATTTTTTTGAAAATGGGACCCAATAATCCACTTGACAAATTTTAAGAAGAGCCTCATACAACTTGTGTCTGCCATATCATATTTATCCCTCAACCATTATAATTTTTTTCTAATATTACTAGGTTGTCATCACATCATAATGCCCATCATCATGGCAATTTATTTGCCACTAATATTTGTTTCCCCAAAATCCTAATACCCAAAACATTAACAAAACCTCAATTGTTTGGTATCTTCAACCATTCACCATCTAAACTTTGCCAACCTTAGTAGTTAATGGATAGAAATTATAAGGTTTATGTACAACCTCTTAACAATTAATGCATGTATAAGAAAATTAGAGTTTGTTTAAGCTAATACCTGAAGCGGTTGTCGCCTTTTCTTGACGATTCCGCAACAAAGTTTGTTTCGTCAAACTTTCTTTCTTTACATATGACTCATGTGGTAGGGTATTAAATAAATTGTGGATTTGCCCCATTAACCACTAATTAATAAAAAACAATTATTTAATAAATATCCACCAACTAAATAATCTGAGTTACACCAATAGTTCAAGATTACCATTAAAAATCTATCGAAGGAGTCTTTTATGAAATCAGTAGCTCTATTACTCAAAACGGCCTAATGTGTCGTTACATCAGATACCAATTTACCCATCATTCGTTCTCGAACGATCAAAAGAAGGTGAGGGAAAAAAGGGTACCTGAATTGACAAAAGATGTGGATATCTTTTGTGCTTATCAGTCTTAGTGTCCCAGGTTGACTTATCAACTGGACGACTCTTCCAATGGACCTTTACAGATGCAATCTCTTTTGACCTCAACTTGCGGACCCTATCCAGAATAACTATAGGATCCTCCTCATAATACAGATTCCCATTAAGACAAAATGAATCCCAACAAATAATGTAATTTCCATCACCATTAATTTTCTTCAGCATAGACACATGAAACATCGGGTGCACTTTTAATAATCCTGAAGGCAAAGCTAATTCATAGGTCACCTCTCCCACACGCTTAAGAACTTTAAACGGCCCAATATACCTCAGACTAATCTTACCCCGCTTATCAACCTCACCACACCCTTCAAGCGTGAAACCTTCAGCCACACTCGCTCTCTCTTCATAACTCCAAGTCCCTAACCTTCTGGTCTGCATGCTCCTTATGCCTGCTTTAAGTTACGAGAAGCTTCTCCTGGATAAATTTCACCTTCTCTAACGATTCCCTCAAAATATTAGTACCTAAAGTTTCACATAAATTGCATCAAACCAACAAATTAGAGACTTAGACCTCCTTCGATACAATGCTGAGGGGCCACCTCAATACTCAAATAATAACTATTGTTGTATGTAAACTCAACTAACAACAAAAATTATTTCCAATAACCACCAAAGTTAATCGTACACATGTATGTAACATGTTCTCAAGGACCTTGACACAACCATCAGGACGAATATTTTGTCATATAACCATGATAAACTCCTGGATCAATACTAGCTATAACCAGGAGTGCACCTGAACCAACCACCACACACTCATAATGCACAAACCATCATAAATCTTATCAATATTTTCTTCTCACAACATAAACTTTTCACGAGCTTAAGTTATAAGAATTTGATCTTTAGACATCAGGTACTCATCAAGGGAGAATCAAACTTATCTAATTCAAAGAAGAAAATGATCAAGTAACCACTCATCGAGCGATACACCCAAGCATAGATAACCTCTAACAACACCGTTGAAATGATAGATTAGTAGTTGTGATTGTCGATAACCCTTAAGGCGGTAGAACCAGACCTAATAATCCCTACATTCAATCACACATAATTGGAACATTATCTCGACAACTAGATGAATACTAAGACCGTCGGACAATTGTAAATACCCATGGTAGGTCTTCTATAAATTCTCATAAGCAAGGTGGTACATGTAGAACCAGTGGAATACTTCAACAGCTCCAAAACAACACTAAATATGTCATCTAAGATAACCAAGTCTGCCCTAACATCCTACCCAATCAAGAGGATATCGCAGGATCAATATACCCGATCCATCACTGGGGATTCACCCACAAAAGTGAATATACGTGTGAGCATAACTAGTGAATCATACTTCAAATCATGTCCAGAACGAAATAGGTAGTCACATAAGAATGTACAGGACCAAGGTTAAATAACACTAAATGCTTCCTCTAAAGAGTCCATAGTAAATATTTTTATTCAGTTGACTCCATTTCTTTTGTTTTTAGCTACCCATAATCCACTGGTCTGGTCCCCATTACGATCGTACCTATACTCTATTTATCAGACTCCACATACTCTTCACATCATTTCACTGAAGCTCACACTCTCAATGCTAACAACCATCATAACCACTCCGATCATTTACCTTACTCTAAACCAACACTTTTAAGTGAAATCCTTCCTTGTGTCCTTTAAAAATCAAAAGTAACAAACTTTATGACCAAAACCATGCATAAGTCCTTTGCCTCTCCATCGACCTTACCATATCCATCGCTAAACATTCAACCATACTCATTACCAAACTCAAAATCACAAAAGAACTTATCATCACACTTGAGTTGGACGTTTGTACACTATTGCCATGACTAGAGTAAAACGGATGAAACTACATGTCTATGAACTCAATTTTCAACCCCTCTGAAGATACCTCATTAGCTCTTGCAATTAGAGAAAAATATTCTTGCTCTCACCTCTTTCTGAAGGCTACATTACATCCCACTATTTTTTTTAATTATGAATTTAGCTCCTTTAAATTTTATTCAAGCAGTATCCCACCATCTCCTAAAACTTTTCCATACAACCACATTATCACCAAATAGTAGAACACCTCAATCTTAGATACTCGCAAGTCGTTATTACCATACAAATTTTTTTTAACCAACAATTCCTATTATATAGTTGTATCCCAATCACAATTCATCATGAACTCTTATTACTATCATGCTCAGTTAGCCCTTTCCATCACCACAAAGTCAACCTTTTCATCGACATGCCACCTCAAACCAAGTTATACCAATCAAATTCAAAGGACTAACCCAATTTTATACGAACTTTCTTACTAAAATTTTCAATTGCCTTTATCCCAAGTATACTCACTGAGACTTTCTTTACCCATAAGCTTGTCATTCCAATATCAATACACTCCTTTGGAGCTTAAGATAAGATCACTTATCCTCATTTAGAATCCTTAAGTTACACTTCACAACTTAAATGTAATAATGTTGTACCAAAGATTCACTACTAAAATCTTCTTGAAAAATAATGCTTAACCCAAGCGTCCGTAGTAACAAACTAGTTGGTTTCTTAAATGTAAATGCAACACCGAATCACATTCTATGAACATGTCATACACTGTTAACTCTTTAAGTAGTTAGTATTTACACTTGACAATCGACATATTCGTTTCCATATAACACTAGTATCACACCGTGAAAGTCTATTAGATCCCTCACTAGAACACATCATACCTATCAAGAAAATCGTACCCAAATAACCCATACATTTCTACCCATTGAATAACTGCAGAACATTATCAAATTTGTTCTATCTCTAGCCCAAGTGATTTGCATTATTTCTTAGATCAGGTCGATAATAAAAGTAACACACTTCATAACTCTAACCAAGTAAGCATCGCTACTATTGTAGTAGTCGTATCATGACGCTCTTTGATATACACTCAATCTAGAAAATCGTAGTAGAGATTCTAACCTCAATTGTCGCAACATAATTTTATCATTTACTAAGCAACCCATACATGTGATGACAACAATACTAACTGTATTCTCCAAAGTAATGGTGTTCATTATCTAGTTGTCCCTTACAAAACTTCTTAAATGTTGTCACCTTGGCAATGTCATCTGGCTTCATCCCCTCTACCTCCATCACAAAATCAACCACTTCCTGAAAATATTTTGCTGAAATAGCCATCTATAAAGCTTGAATCAACAAAAATAATCTCAGTCCCTTCGTAAATCAGCGAACTCGCTCTTTCGGCTGAAGCAAAGGTGGGTCGAATATCCGGATAAAGCACGAATATTACCCTCATAGGCTGCAATCAATATATTTCATTGCTATATATTCAGTAACTCATCTCTCTTCCTATTTGTCAAAATCCGAAATATATATACTTTTCCATGAAGAAGCTAGAAAATGTTTCCCAAGTCATATGTAGTGTCTTAACTAGTTGGGACACACTCAACATGAGACCGGCACCATATTTTGGCGTCTTCCCAAAACTAGTGTGTCGTAACTCAACACCAAATCTCTCACTATATTCATCTTATGAAGTAGCTCATGTCAATCAACTAAGACATCATAAACATCTTCATATTCAATACCCATGAATAATGGACGTTTCAACTTCAAGAACTTAATAAAGAACTCATGCTGGTCACTAGTCATTACAGGACCTGTAGTCAATTGGGAAAATATGCCTATTTCCAAGGACGCATTATCTCTTCTTAGTGTTGGTGTTTCCACTTCTACTGCTCTAGTAATAACCATATTTGAAATAGAGTGAAGAAGGTCAGATACCAATTTGTATCACCTAGATACCAATTAGATTCAAGTAATAACACGAAAGAAAGAACGAAATGAGTTTTTCTAAAGTCCTATAACCTCTCGAGAAAAAGTAAAGGTGTTCTCGTACAGTTCCGCAAGATTCTACTAGACTTGTCCATGTGTGATGAGATCACCGAACCTAAATCTATGATACCATATTTGTCACGACCCAAAATTAGTCATGAGTAGCACCCACACTTAACCTCCTAGGTGGGCGAACCAACGAATTCAGCCCAACTTATATTTATCGTTCTACTTGTGAAATACTAACCATAATGCAGAAGCTCAATCTTATTAAGGTAAGAAACACAAATCCACTAAAGTCTACTATATGTCATTCCCAAAACCTGAAAGTCATCACATCAATGGCATATAATCTCCAAATACTAAGTCTAAGAGTATCAAATAAACCAAAATAAATGAATAAAATATTCTGTGTCCGAAAACTTAGGACATCATGCCTTGACCAAGAGAATCCAACACGAGCTAGAATGAATATCTCACCCTGGAACCTGAGGTGCTGGAGACTGGCTAGAGTTGTGGGCTAGTCGAAGTCGTCGGTACACTCGCTGCACTCCATAAAAGAAAAACAAAGAAAAACACAAGTAGGGCTCAGTACAGGGCAACATATACTGAGTAGATATCATCGGCCGACTCAAAATAGTAACTAATATGCATAAAGTAAAAGTATAAAATCAACTATAGCATTTAGCATGTGATAAACAACAAACAACATGAACAAGTGACAACGAAAGCAAGTACGTAATCAATCACAATATTAAGCGCACATACGAGGACTCGTGTATCCACACCACACTTATTTGGGAAATGGGTTCTTTGAGATTGAGTACATTCAGTTAATTCAATATATTTTCCATTAATATTACTGTGCCGCAACATGACACCCGATCCAATATCATCGTGCCGGCTTGTGGAACCCGATCCAATATATCGTGTCGGAACGTGACACCTGATTCAATAATATCGTGCCGAAACGTGACACCCGATCCAAATATATCGTTAATTTATTATTTATTATCACCACTTTTCACTTCATTAACAATATTTCATCAAACCTTCTTTATTCAAGCATCACTTCGATAGAGAAGGTTAAATATTATAAATTTCATTGTCTCAGGATTTCAGACCAATCACAAACAACACATAGATTATTCAAACCACACAACCAAATACATAGAGAATTTCACAATACCACTCAATGACTATCAATCACTATTAAGAGTCTATCTATCACATAGAATAAACCATAACCTACCTCCAGTGAAGAACTGAAGTCAAGCAAGCTACTTCTCTAATACTTTTTCTTTCCTCAATGCCTCCGAACCTTTCCAATCTATCAAGTATATATGCATAATTGGTATGTTAACGAGTCTATAAACATTCATATTGTTCTATGTCTATCCTAGACCGAAAAACTCACCTAATGCTATAATCAATATCCTAAAGTTCAAACCTAAGGGTAAATCTTAATTCCTCCAATTAGCATAACTTTAATGAAATTTAAATAATTTGATACATCTAATATTTTTAATATATCAAAACTTGAATTATAATGTGATAACATATGAAAAATCTTAAACATCGAAGAAGGATATGAAGTCGCTGGCGCTAATTTACCACTAAAAAAGTATGCATAATTTTCTTTTCCTAAATAAAAATCGACCCATTCTACCATTATAATATTACTAGGTTTTCATCACCTCATAATTCCCATCATCATGGCAATTTATTAGCCACTAATATGTGTCTCCCCAAAATCCTAAAACCCAAAACATTAACAAAACCTCAATTGTTTGGTATCTTCAACCATTCACCATCTAAACTTTGCCAACCGTAGTAGTTAATGGATAGAAATTATAAGTTTTATGTAAAACCTCTTAACAATTAATGCATGTATAAGAAAACTAGAGTTTGTTTGAGCTAATACCTGGAGCGGTTGTCGCCTTTTCTTGACGATTCTGTAACAAAGTTTGTTCCGTCAAACTTTCTTTCTTTACACATGAATCATGTGGTAGGGTATTAAATAAATTATGGACTTGGCCCATTAACCACCAATTAATAAAAATTAATTATTTAATAAATACCCACCAACTAAATAATCTAAGTTACACCAATAGTTCAAGATTACCATTAAAAATCTATGGAATGAGTCTCTATGAAATCAGTAGCTCTAGTACTCAAAATGACGTAATGGGTCGTTACATTCTTTCCTAGGAAGTAAAGTTATGAACTTTATTGAAGACCTCTCTTCTCATATCAATAACACAATAGCAACCACAATGTATTCAATAAAGAGTCTCTTTTATGGAGAGATTTTCCCTCAATAATATTAATAATTTATTTTTATTAGTTTTTCATATGTAGCCCAATTGGCTAAATCATATAATAATATTATATTTTTAGTGTAAGTTTTTGTCGTCTGATTTGTCAATCATATGATTTGCAATTGTAAGCTTCCGCATGAGGCCCTATTCACTTTTATAATCAACAAATGGTATCAGAGCACATGGTTCAATGATCAAATAGTTGAACAAGACTGAAGACATGTTCAAGTGATTTCAAATCAATTTGCAGCAAACGTGATGATAATGAAGATTTTTGTGCTACTACATGTGGAGAATTTTTTTAAATATATTTTCAATAATATCCTCCTGCTCCATCCTATAAAACAAAATCAATTTTCAAGTGAGGCTTACTTTAACAGATGGTCTCCAACTTTCGACCCCTGCAACATTTAATGTTGGGGTTCCACTTTTAACTTATTCATCTTATTTTATGAGATTCACTTTCAACTCATGCATATTATTTTTAACGCATGAGCTCTACTTTCAACCCTGCTCATAACTTTTAACATAGGGCTCTAATTTTAACCCATATCAATTTTTAAATCATGGTAACCAATAGTGATACATGAAAATTGTGTGAAGAGAGATGATCAAGATTATTTTACCAAAAAATTCAAGCCAAAAGGGGATATTTGTTAGGGTTTTTTCCTAATTTTCTTACCTTATTTAAAATTTATTTTTTTCTTGAAGGAAAATCAAAGTATTACCATAAATGTTTCAAATTTTTCTGAAAGGAAAATATAATATTCTTCGATATTCGAGTTATTCTTTCCTAGAAAGAAAAGTTTGGAACTCTATAAATTGAAGACTCCTATTCTCATATCAATAACATAATAGCATCCACAACGGAGTCTCGTAAATCTCTCCAATAATTTTAATAATTTTTTTTTATTAGTTTTTCATATGTAGCCCGATTGGATAAACCATATGATAATATTATGTTTTTAGTATAAGTTTTTGTCGTCTGATTTGTCAATCATATCATTTGCAATTGTAAGTTTCCGCATGATGTCATATTCACTTTTATAACCCAACAAAACAAATTTGCTTTTCAAGGAAGAAGAAAAAACTAAGTAGTGTACAAACCCAACAAAAATTGTATGTTTTCTCAAAATTTGTATGGTGATGAGGGGTGGTCTTTGGTGGAAGAGAGAAAGAGCGATGAGGAATAAGAAGGAGAGAAAAAAAATTCAATGGAGGGTGGTGGAAGATTGCAGAGAGAAAGAGTGAGGGAGAAGAAGAAAGAGAAAAAAATAATCACCAAACAAGCTTCTCAAACGTGCTTAAAATTCGTGTTGCATGATCATTATGCTGAGTCAGCAAAAAGTTTACAAATGACACTATGCAGCCCTACATAAGGTGTTTAAAAGGGACAAAGTTCAATTAAGGTGTATAAGTGGAACTTTGTGCCAACTTTAAGAGGGCACCGATGGGTTATGCCTTTTGTAACGGTAGGGGGATATGTAAGTCATTTGTATGACGTGTAACGATCCGAACCGTTGTTATTTATGAAAGAAAGATATCGAGGGAAAATTGGGTCCACCATCCCGCCACAATGGGCCAGTTGCCGCTAGGGCGGCGGCGCCAGAGCGGCAGAGATTGCGTCAGAGAGGGATGGACAGGACAAAACTTAAATAACACAAAACCTTATTTTCTTCCTTTTCCCAAAACACCACAAATATGTGAGGATTACCCTAGAAACCTTCAAAAAGCTGCTCTAAGCTTGAGAATGTAGGAGAAGGAGATTTCTAGCGTAAGAAGGTTGATAGCTTGCGAATTCTTAGTCAAATCTATCATCACGAGGTCCGGAAACAAGAAGCGAAGCCATCATTCCGTGCAACTGCTTGGTGCCCAGGTAGGGTAGGTTTAATTAATTGAGTAGTTTCAAATCCATTGTTCACTGTGTGGTATATTGAATTTCGACGGTAGAATTCATGCATAGGCTTCTGTGCACCAAAGAGACGTTTGTACTTGCACCCTAGGTGTTAAATCAGTCGTATATCGTAGGAGGAAGCCTTAGTCGATAAATTTGGGGTAGGTGGTTATGATTTCATGTTGGTGTGATATATATTTGTAATTGCTTCATTATAATGCAGATGCAAAAATTGTATTATTGATCACACTAATCATAAAGGAGGATGATTGAATAATTGTATGTCATGAATCATGACTTGATTGTATGATTATGATAATGTACATTGTGATTGTGATTGTGGCTTGTTGAATGGATCTGGTGTTATGTTTCGACACACTAACTTGGATCGGGTGCCACGTTCCAGCGCATATATGGAATCGAGTGTCAGGTCCGGCACACTAACTTGAATCGGGTACCATATACCAATACACTAACTGTTTGGGTATGGGTTTCATGAGAAAACCAGTGACTTGTTATATATTTGTAATTGCTCGTATTATTGATACTGTGAAATTTGGCATGTTTCCTGAAATGATTGGTGGATTGTACATTATGTTCTTATATGTGGGAATTGCGATGTTGTAAGTTATTTGGAGAGATTTGGTTGTGTAATGAATTGTGAATGGTAGAGTCCCAATCGGGTTGTAGTATGGTAAGGAGAAAACTAAGGGTTTCGATGCTATATTGTTATTCAGAATGTGGTCATGGGTATTATTGGTGAGGATTGGGGGTGATGTTTGGTGGTAGTATTAATGGTTGGGGTTTTCCCTAGAAAGGGATTAGTAGACCGTTATAGGCCTTGATATGGTGAAGTATGAAGCCAAGTGGGGGCATTAGTTTGGTGGAATGAGTAAGGGCGTGTCGTGAGTGTTGACTAGGGTGGTAGTAGTTATTTCCAGGATTTCTTTTAAGGGATAAAATGATTAAGTATGATCAAGAATGGAGCGAGTAAAGGGTTAGAGTCAAGTGTAATAATGTGTTAAAAGTATTCGAGAATGGTGAAGGTGGAGGAACGAAAGGTCTTATTGCTTATTTTCCTGCTGGACGATTTATTATATTATGTGGTGGGTATCAGGTTGATCAATGATGCCTACCAGTACGTGTGGTTGTATTGATACTACTCTTGCTATACCTTTTTTTGGGCATAGTCTGGTTGCAGGATCAACGATGTCTCGTAGGTGAAGACGAACACAATTCTCCAGCAGCTTCTGTTTTTCCTTCCGCATGGTGGGAGCTGTGTCTTTTCGTTTTTATGTTTTTACTTTGTACTCTTAGTAGCTCTTACACCTATTTAAACTAGATCTCTGGGGTGTTAATTACTTTACAAGTCTTAACTTTGAGTCGCTTAAAAACTCTTATTCTATAAAAACTTTACATGAATTTCTTTTATTCGTCAATTTTCTTAATTTTTTGCATGATTTTTAATTTTTGGGAATCGAGGGTTCTCCTACTTAGGTGTTAGAGTAGGTGCCCGCACGGCTCGGTGAGTTGGATCGTGATAAATTCGTATCAGAGCCCAGGTTACCGGTCTCCCAGTCAAGAGAAAATGTGAAGTAGACTTCTGCAAATTGGTGTGTTGACGTCCACATTTAATTTTTAGGAAGCTATGAAGCATTCTAGAAAGTCGTTTCGTTCTTTCTCTCCTTTCGTGCGAGTTTTTGCTTGTGGTATGAGTTGAGTCCAATTGGTATCTCTCGATTTCAATTGTTATCTCAACGAAGAAAACCGAATGTTGTAGTCCCGGCTGACAGGACCCAAGCAAGGTAATTGTAACTGAGACGGTTTCAATTGGTATCTGGCTTTAGTGACTGAATAAATACATGGATGATTAACAATGGTCATCTATGGGGCGAGCTAATTAATAATTTGGACTCGTCTGTAAATTGTAACTTGAAATTGTGAATGCGTGTTCATCATTGTCTGAATTAATTGTTGGTGTGAAATGAATATTTGTTTGAATGCTATGATATGATTGTGTCCACAATAAGTGTGCCTAAACCTTGATATAGCGGCAGGCTAGACTAAATATCCGAATTTGTGCATAGTTGTGGTGTTGAATCTATGAGAATGAATTTTGGAGGGCGTATCGTTGTGTTGACTCGAGGTAAACTTTGACTATCCTTGTTGACATTCCGTGAGAAGGCGCAACGTCGCGGTGACTCAATTTTAAAATAATAATAGTAGTCAATTTTTTAAAGAATAAAAGAATTTTAAAAGGAGGGAAAAAAGGAAAAGGGAAAAAGGGAGTCATCACCTAATTTTAGAAAATCGATTAACAAATAAACTTAAAAATACTATCTACGAAACCAATAGATTCTAGGTAAGGGGTTTAAGTTATTCCGAAAGGAAGGTGTTGGGCATCCTTCGAAATCCACAACTACGAATTTCGACTGAATTCATTTTTTTCAAATTGAGGAGGGGATAAAAATAAATATACAAGTATAATAAACATGCAATATACACAAATAATAATATAAAAAAAGTAATACAAGAATCGACCTAAAATTTGCCTAACGTCAATATATACAAAATAATGAATAAAAAGTATAATTCGAACTTCATTCGAAGAACTTCAATGGGAAGCAACTCTATGTACATGTAAAGACACTTAGTAAAAGTGTCAAACTTTAATAATAAATAAATATGAAATAAAAATAATGAATCAAATAATAACTTAAAAATAAAACCCGTCTTATTAAAATGAGAGACCTTGGAAATCGACGGTAATTTCTTTATCGGCCAATTTTATCAACCAACATATTAAACTTAAACTAAATTTTCGTCTTTTAAAATAGTGAGACCTTTAAAACCGACGAAGAAATTTTCTCATTGTCCAATTTAACAGTAACAATAAAATAAGAGTAAAACAATAAGCAACTATATAACAATACTTGGACAGTGAGCAAACAAACAAAAATTTAAAAGAAGATACATGCACAAACAATTAAAATTAATTATATTTAAAGCAACACAAAAAATCCATTAAAATAAATACAATTATGGACAAAAAAAACCAAATGCTATACAAAACAGTAATAGTCAACAGCAAAAAGAGAGTACATAACAATGACAAAAGAAATTAGCTACTGGAACGATAATAGTAACAAAAAAACAATTCAAATCAATTTCAACAATTATAATAAATAAATAATGGCCAGCAAGGAAAACAAAATATCAATAATAACAATCAAACCCATCAAAATAAAAGCAATAAGCCAAATCAGTAACATTCAACGGAGAAAACAAAACATCATTGGAAAATAACGATGGCCGGAGTTTGAACCCCTCCTGCCGGATCTACAAAGAGAAACAAAATGAAAGAGGTTACTGGAGTTGAAACTACGTCGGTGGTTGCCTGTTGTTGCTGTTGTTGGGTCGCTCCGGTGGAGGCGGCTGGTGGTCTGTTGGTTGTTCGCCGATTCATCGAGCTTCGAGCTCTGCCAGAGCTCAGTGGTGCGAGGTCGTTGGTTGACTGTTGGATGAGGTCTGTTTGAACTGCTGGGTTTGGGAGGCAATGAGGGAGAGGGAGGTCTGGTTGTGGGTGTATTTGGGGTCGAAAAAGTGAAGGAAAAGGGCGATTTTCTGGTGCAAGTTGTTTCTGGTCTGGCCGAATTACGAAGTTGTTCCGGCGAGTTTGGGGTCGGAGTTGCTGTGGTCCACAGGAGAAATGGGTGGCTGTTTGGGCTGCTGAGTTTTAGGTTTTCAGGCGGGTTTTTGACCTGTTGCTGGTCGGAAAAAGAATGAAGTAGGCTGGCAACCGGGTTTCACCGGTAATGGTGTTGGACGGAGAGAGTGGTGAAATGAGCTGGTTTCTGGTGGGTTTTGGTTCTTGTTTCGCCGGAAATGGCGGCCAGCTGGTGAGTTGCTTTTGTTGGAGGGGTTGAGTTCGCCGATCAGTGAGGGATTCAGGTTGTTTCGATGGGATTTAACGTGACAAAAAAATAAAATCAAAAGGCAACCATGGGGAGCTATTGGGTGGTGGACTGATGGTGGATCGAAACAACAATGAACTTGGCAGAGAAGGCAAAGAACAAATAAAAATATTCAGAAAAATATGAAAATTACACTCCCCAATTCAATAATTATCCACCACCCTTTAACCCAATAACCAAATTATTTTTTAAATAGGGAATTGAAAACTATCAATAGTACAATACTACTATTTTAAACCATGGGTCAAAATCATCGGTTAATAAAATATCTGTCTATGAAATATTATTTATATCAGAATGAATTTTTGGATTGTGCAAAATATCAAAATAAATATTAACAAATATAACAAAGAAAATGAATATGAAAAATGTAATGAACGTAACCAATCACATGTAAAAAATGCAATTTATCAGAAATAATAATTTTATAAAAAATGAACAAATATTTGAACGTATTCAACCGGCTGTGACAAAATAATATAAAAAGAATTAACCGATAAAAATCATAATACTTTGAGAATAAGGATAATTATCAACAAATTGCATTAAAATGGAAAAATATGTATTTTGAACTATTTGAAAAATAAAATACTTAAAAAGTATTAACTTTAAAAATATCAGACCAAAATTTGGTGTCAACAATCCTAACTAAGCGGATTACCCTAAAATGCTTAGTATGGCCTGGGAAACTATGGGAAATTTAGAAAGAAGAAGAACCCCAGTAATTTGTGGGCAGGGGTTCTGTCTCCGTCAGGGGCGTTGGGCGGTATTTTTCCTGCCAAGGTGAGGCCGCCAGCGCAGGATTTCTCTCGCAAGAGCGGGACAGAGCGAGACAGAATCTCAGCCCTATCTCCACACATATGGACCCCGAATCGTGTCTGAACTACTCCCTGCAATCCAGTCAACACTCAGCAATAGAATAATAAGTTATAAACTTAACATTTAATATTAACGGGGTAAAATTAATTAGAAACCAACATCCATGTGCTTACAACAAGAAGTAAAATGAAGCATTGTGCATTACATGCCCATAAGGGCGAAAATCAAATTAGGGCCCATGATAATAGGAAGTGTCGCTTTGGGACCCTATGTCCTCGGGGGCTGTCTCGCCAGTCCACGCATCACTCAACCAGGGAAACTCCGCAAAGTCCTCAGGCTTAAGCGTGGGAAGCTCCTGTTAGGGGGCAACACATGAGAAAATGACCTTCAAGGTCTTCCAAATCCAGCCCAATAGACGATCCCTAGACAAATTCTTCTTCCTCAACCATTGCAGTTGGCGGCGGAACATCTCCAACTCAAGGGCGGTGGAAGGTGGAATCGACGTCGAGGTGCTAGCTCAGAAACCCCCAAGTTTTCTCCAGACAGCTGCCAAATCCTCCTCCCCTGTGCACGTGAGAGTAGGGGCTGGGATTGGGTGGGAAGAGTGTCGTCACCTGCATCATCGTCTCCTCCCTTATCATTCGCCTCCACAGTTGCCTGACTACTGCTGGCCTTGTCTGTCCTCCTCCTCTTTCTCCTGGAGGTAGAACCCTGCCTAATTAAAATAGGGTGAAAGGGAGGGATCCATAGGAAGTACCTCATCAGTGTCTGAGAGAGGCACCCCCGCCTTCTTGCATAGTGCGGTCACAAGTCTTGGTAGGAAGAATGCCTTCTTGTAGCCCCGGTAGAACATCTTCCATTCAGAGATAATTTGTGCCTCCACATTTAGCTCAATGCCCTGCACAGCGCACGCCACCACCAAGGCCCGAGGAAAGGTCACGTCAGTGCGGTTACCCGATGGGCGGATCCTCCTAGTAACCAAGTGCATTTACCTCTTAGCATCTGGTGACCAGTCCGCGCTGGTGATGCCCTCTGTAGTAGGCCAATAAACCCTGTCTTGGCGCGCAGGCTCCACCAACGTATCCCTCAACTAGCCTAAGTCCATCTCCCTCAGCTTAGCCTCGTACTCTGTGTTGGGAACCTCGGGCACCTCTAGTACCTCATTAATGGTTGTAGCATTCAGGGGGATGTCGACTCCTCGGATGTGGATGGTAGGGTTAGGATCATCCTAGCCATAAAACTCCCTCACCCATGTGGAGCGGGCTGAAGGAGGAACCTGTGTTAGCAGACTCCAACTAAACTCCATTAGCCGGGCATAAAAGACAGTCGCCTTCTCCTCCAAGTTCAACAAATGGAAACCCCGCTCGCAGCAGAACTTAGTGTTCCGGTGGTCATGGTACCGTTCCCGACTAGCAGTATCGAGGAACCGGACAAAAAGAAGATTTGCCTCGTTTACACCATCCATTTAGAGAAGCCTGTAAATATTGTAGGGTATACGTTAGAACACGATAGGATTAGGCAATATTGGGTAAAAAGGGAAGAGAAAAATTTCTGATTTAAGTGGAAAGGGGCTATTGCCCCACTGAGTCCCGCCAGAGCGTCCCAAATCCCGCCAGCGCGTCCCAAATCCCGCCAGAGCGGGATGAGGGAGGCCGCTACAGCGGGATGAAGGTCGCTAGAGCTACCTTCTTATGGGACGAACTCCAGGCGCGATCATGGCGCCCTGTAGTCCCAAAACCCTCGTTTTCATAGAATTTCAGCAGATCAAAGTATGTTAAGTACCTTAGAACCTAAATAGGCAATCGTTTTTGCAATATAACTACTAAACAATGTTCAAATCAAAGTTTTCTATCAAGATACCCTTCAACTTCCCCCACCTATTTTGTATTGATTCGACCGTATTTGTACGAAATCCTTACGCCCTGGACGTTGTGGAGAAGTTGGGGACGTAAGGGAAGTATCCATACTACGTTTATCTAACAAACTAGCAACCTAAGTTCATTTTTGAATAACTACCCAAAAACCATTTTAATTCGATCAGTTAGTTGTCATGTAATCGTAGTTAAGTAAGTATTGAAGTAAAGAGCGGAAGTAACAAGAAATTTACCTTGATTTTGACGTTCGGAGCGAAGTGATTGAGAGTGTATTTGAGTTTGGGGGTGAGTTTAGGGAGAAATGAAGAAATGATCTTCTTTTCTCCCTTTACTGCCTTTGATATCCCGCTACAACGGTAGATCCTTCGCCAAAGCGGCCCCGCCTCAGCGGAAGGGTTGCCTCCCTGGCGGGGTCAGGCTGTGTAAGTTAGATGCGTTCGTTTCTCCGCGTGTTGCCTCTTTCCCCTAACCGGTGCCTTCGAGTATAGGACCCTTTCGGGCTTAAGATTTGAAAAATCTCCATCCTCCATGTTTCTGTAGTGGTTCAATCCACTAGTTGGGATATACTCCGAAAGAAACTCGTGGTTATCCCTTATCTAGTCGTTCGGGGATGAATGAGGGGTAAATTGGTATCTATTGTAATGACCCGAACTGTCGTTATTTATGAAAGGAAAATGTCGAGGGAAAACTGGGTCCACCATCCCGCCACAGCAGGCCAGTTGCCGCTAGGGCGGCGGCACCAGAGCGGCAAAGATCGCTCCAGAGAGGGATAAACGAGACAAAACTTAAATAACGTGAAACCCTATTTTTCCCTTTTCCTAAAATAGTAAAAATAGGCAAGGATTACCCTAGAAACCCTAAAAAAGCTACTCTAAGCTTGGGACGGAATGGGAAGGACATTTCTAGCATAAGGAGGTTGATAGCTTGCGAATTCTTGGTCAAATCCATGGTCACGAGGTCCGGAAACAAGAATTGAAGCCATAATTCTGTGGAGACGCTTGGCACCCAGGTAGGCTAGGTTTAATTAATTGAGTAGTTTCAAATTTGCTGTTTACTGCGTGGTATATTGAATTTCGATGGTAGAATTCATGCATAGGCTTCCGTGTACCAAATAGATATTTGTACTTGTACCTTAGGTGTTAAATCAGATGTATACCGTAGGAGGAAGCCTTAGTCGATGAATTTGGAGTAGGTAATAGTTGTGATTTCATATTAGTGTGATATATATATTTGTAATTGCTTCATTATAATGCAGGTATGTATGTGAAAGTTGCATTAATGATCACTCTAATCGTAAATGAGGATGATTGAATAATTGTATGCCATGAATCATGACTTGATTTTATGATTATGAGAATGTACATTGTGATTGTGATTGTGGCTTGTTGAATGGATCAGGTGTTACGTTCCGACACACTAACTTGGATCGGGTGCCACATTCTGACCGGCGCATATATGGGATCGAATGTCACGTCTGGCACACTAACTTGGATCGGGTACCATGTACCAGTACACTAACAGTTTGGGTATGGGTTCCATGAGAGGACCATTGACTTGTCATATATGTATAATTGCTCATATTATTGATAATGTGAAATTGGGCATGTTTTCTGAAATGATTGATGGATTGTACATTATGTTCTTATATGTGGGGATTGCGATGTTGTAAGTTATTTGGAGAAATCTAGTTGTGTAATGAATTGGGAATGGTAGAGTCCCAATCGGGTTGTAGTATGGTAAGGAGAAAACTAAGGGTCCCGATGCTATATTGTTATTCAAAATGTGGTCATGGGTATTATTGCTGAGGATTGGGGTGGTGTTTGGTGGTAGTATTAATGGCTGGGGTTTTCCTAGAAAGTGATTAGGACCGTTATAAGCCTTGATAGGGTGAAGTATGAAGCCAAGTGTGGGCATTAGTTGGGTGGAATTAGTAAGGATGTGTCGTGAGTGTCATGTCCTGAGCCTACACCCTGGGCGAGATGGGACCTCGAGAACTATTGTTGGCCCCAAGCGAACCCTTGGCATGACTTACTTACTCAGTGAAAGACTTTTAAGCATTAAGAAGAGAACCCAAGTACAAGAGAACTCAACAGTCTTAAAACTAAACTCATAATGTTTCACAAATAAACATTTAACTTTGCCAAAGTGGCAACTCAAATCTGAACATAAGCCAATAACAAGATAATGACGCATGAACGAACATCTGAATGTCTATGAAGCCTCTAAAACAACTGAGATGGATGTCGGGACAAGACCCATGACATCCTAATGAACTAACTAATACTGAAGCAATAAAAAGGGATCCTACGGAAGCAAGGAGGCTCACCAACAAGTCTGGAGCTCAACTAGAATCAACGATACGTTGGATGCCGATCCTGGTTACCTGTATCTGCATCATATGCAGGCGAAATGGAATCAGTACATTGAATGTATGAGTATGCGAGGGGAATTCTAAAACAAGACATAAGCTTGAAAGGAACGGAAGAACTTACCTAGCTCAACTCAACTCAACTGAACTAAATTTAATATAAAACAGTAATGTAAGTAAATGCAATATACAGAAAAACTTTTAAAACATGGATGTCAACTCTGTGTATTTAGAAATACAATAATACTCTATATGTATATAAAGATACAATATAACTCTGAAATGTATATAAAAATATGTATAAACTGTGTATTCAAGAATACAAATACTTCTATGGTAGTTTCTCTAACCGACAACCATCACATAAGAACTATTGTGATGATACAACGTTTTGCCTCCGCTGTCAGGGACGTTGATACCTTGTCAAGGGTATAAAACCTGACTACTAAGTGGATCCACTAGTGTATTCTAAAAAGCACTAAGGAATCATCTAAAAAGTATGACCCTCTTCTACCCATGATGGCTACATGGTTTATTGGGGCTAGGAGTTGTCTGAACTTTCCCCTATATCGGTGCTCAATACAACTCCCAAAATATGATACTAGATCATGTATTTAAAAAACATACTTCTTTCTGTGGTTTGAGATAATTGCTCAAAACTTAGCTCAAAGGCATCTCTTGGAAATCAAAGTTTCCTTTCTTGCATAATTGTGAAAACATTTACTCTTTAACTAAAAACTAGCTCAAGGGCTATTAGGAAATCAAGGTTTACTTTCTTCTTTAAATGTGAATTTTTTTTACTCTTTAGGAATAATAGTCCCGATATACTCTTTTAAAGAAATAAACTTCAAACTTTACTCTTTACTCAACTCAAATCTCAAGTCTTAAAACAAGGTTAAAACATTTGTAAAAGACTTTTGGAAGACTCTATGAACTTATTTTGACTTGGCTCTTAACTTCTCTTGACTTGACTCTTAAATGATCCTTGAATTGAATTATGGATTCAAGGATTGTGATTTGTGATAGGAAAGATCTCATGATGTTTAGGAGTATTTTTAAATAGTTGAACATAAGAAAAAAATCAAGAAATCATTGTCTGGAAGAATGTCCGCGACGCGGAGATGCATTTAATTATTTGGTTGAAAAATAATTCTTGAGGCAGAACGGTCCGTGACCACTCCGTGACGCGGAGAAAATTCGTCAATCTTGAGGAACAGGTCCGCGACGCGGACCTGGTACCCAGATTTACCCGACTTGTTCCTTCTTCATTTTCTAACCCCAAATTGCCTAAATTTGATTCTTTTTCTCAAGTACTCTTTAAATTCAGATACCCAGCACATGTACACAAGAATATAACTCAAAATAACTCTTACAATCAACCTTAAACTCTCAAGAACTCCTCAATCTCATCCCAAATTCAAGAACGAAAGCAATTCAAGAATACAACTCAAGAACATCAAAGTCTCAATCTTTTAGGACAAAAATCATACTGCAATAAATATGTATGGCGCGTGGGTGAACAAACCCATTGTTGTGTGAACTCACATACCTCATAGGGATCACCCCTTGGCGAAATCCACAAGCGATTCTTGAAGAACTTGACGATTCTTGCTCCTTCTCCTCCTTTCTTTTCTTCTTTTCTCTTCTCTAAAACCCTAACTCAATATCGTAAAAGCATAAACTGAATCCTATTAGTTTAGACCCCAATTAATTAGCAAAATTGAAATTAAGTCATGGGGTATAGAAAAGACCATAATGCCCTTCTAAAATTTGGGTTAGACTTTCCTTATTTGAACAACCCAACTTCAAATGGGAATATCTCACTCATACGAACTCAAAATCGTGCAAACTCGGCGGAGTTGGAAATATTATTCCAAGATCTTTCCTATGATATCTGGAAACACACCTAACTTAGAACTTGAACTTAGAACTTGAACTTAGAACTTGAACTTGAACTTAGAATTTGAACTTGAAATTGAAATTAGAACTTGAACTTGAATTTAGAACTTGAACTTGAACTTAGAATTTGAAGTTAAACTTAGAACTTGAACTTGAAATTAGAACTTGAACTTAGAACTTGAACTTGAACTTAGAACTTGAACTTGAACTTAGAATTTGAACTTGAAATTGAAATTAGAACTTGAACTTGAATTTAGAACTTGAACTTGAACTTAGAATTTGAAGTTAAACTTAGAACTTGAACTTGAAATTAGAACTTGAACTTAGAACTTGAACTTGAACTTAGAACTTGAACTTGAACTTAGAATTTGAACTTGAAATTGAAATTAGAACTTGAACTTGAATTTAGAACTTGAACTTGAACTTAGAATTTGAAGTTAAACTTAGAACTTGAACTTGAAATTAGAACTTGAACTTAGAACTTGAACTTGAACTTAGAACTTGAACTTGAACTTAGAATTTGAACTTGAAATTGAAATTAGAACTTGAACTTGAATTTAGAACTTGAACTTGAACTTAGAATTTGAAGTTAAACTTAGAACTTGAACTTGAAATTAGAACTTGAACTTAGAACTTGAACTTGAACTTAGAACTTGAACTTGAACTTAGAATTTGAACTTGAAATTGAAATTAGAACTTGAACTTGAAT
>JAJOOO010011616.1:0-15090 GCA_029582685.1 Solanum piurae | reverse complement strand
TGAATCTTTGAGTACACAATTGATCCTTGCACAAGTAAATTCAGTCTTGTTGTGTGCATTCATGATTGAATCTTGTGTAGCACTGTTTAAGACACCCTTTTTGAACGGCTGAACTTGAGTTTGCTTGAGGACAAGCAAAAATTTAAGTTGGGGGTGTTGATGAGTCCACAAATTGGACCCATTTAGGGCTTTATTTTAATAAGAATAGTGTCCTCGAATGCTTATTTTGTCTAAATATGTTATGATAACTCTTAAGTTTCAGTTATTTGAAGTTTTAGTGAAAGCATGGACACTTAGGCGCAAAAAGGCTGAAAGGAACAAAAAAACTGAAGCATGAGCTCCGCCGAGCACACTTGGCGAGTCGCCAAAGGGACAAATTCCGCCCTTTGTTCCAGTACGCGAAGCCTTGAAGGAAGAGGATCAAAAAGGCGATAAACAGAGCAGTCGAAGCTTCGCCGAATAGTTTCGCGAAGCAGTACTATACCGCCCAATGGTCCAGAATGTGAAGATGCTGAAGGAAGCATGAAATGGCGATGAAACAAAAGAAGGGAAAGTCACCGAGTCATTCGATGACGTCGACTAACTTCGCTGAAAGATATGGTAGCGCTATTTTCTGAAGTCTATAAATACTAAACATATTTATTAATTTTAGGGAGTCGAACATTAATTTTAATTTCCAGCTGAATAGTACTTTTTGGGATATTTTTCTCTCAAGTTTGGAGAGGGTTTTGTGGGAGACTTGAAGAAAGAAGGGTTTCATCTTCCCCAAGTTGGAAGTGGGTCTTCTCCATTCTTCTTCATTTGCTTATATCAAGGTTTAATTTTCTATACCCATTTGATTTCACTATCATTTTAGG
The DNA here is from genome assembly GCA_029582685.1 of Solanum piurae. Lineage (NCBI taxonomy): Eukaryota > Viridiplantae > Streptophyta > Magnoliopsida > Solanales > Solanaceae > Solanum > Solanum piurae. Next base: position 14,233 of record JAJOOO010011616.1, on the reverse strand, counting down.
TGTATTTTGTTATTTCTTGATGTGTGGCTAAAAACCCCCCCATTCTTTGGGTGTGATTTAGCAAATATGAGTTGATATTATTGTTGGGTCTTGCTTGTTGATAGGTTAGACGTAGTTTGGTGGTGATTTCACCTAGTGGTTGTGGTTTAACCTAAAGGGTTTGTAGTTGCAAATACAAAGTCACCCATGTGTTTTCGGCTTGCCCGAGATAGAGGTCGCAAAACCAGGACCATTAGACCAATGGCCTAAGGAGTGGGTCGACATGAGGTTCAGCCCGAGAGGGTGATCCCTAGTCCCATATCCTAACACTCAGCTCGAAAGAGTGAGTGGGGTAAGGTGTAGGCTGGTCTTCATGAGGCAAATGGGTGTTCGAGAGGAACAAATTTGAAACGGGGTAAGTTGCCTGAGAGGGAACTTATTTCCATTTAAAGTCTAGCCTAGTCACCATTATCTTACAAATTTCCTTTCAAAGGAATGTACCCAACTTCTTATCTCAACTTGTATTGCGGTGATACCTCAAGAATTCTTACCCATACTTGATTTTCTTGTATTTTTGTTGTTTTTACTAATTGTGACAAACCCCCAAATTGATATTTGACACTTTTGTGTCACCCCCTTTAATTTTACTACGTTTTTACTCATTAATGTCCTTATCTGCGACTAGTTAGAACTAAATTTTATTTTTCTATAAATTCTATAAACCACTCCCTTGGGATGTCCTTATCTACGACTAGTTAGAACTAAATTTTATTTTTCTATAAATTCTAAAAACCACTCCCTTGGGACATGACCCCAACCTTTAGTTGGGTTACTATATTATCAACAATCGTAGTCACTCGTATCGTAGGTTAGTTTCGTTGGTCACGATAAGCATCAGGAACAACCCATAGATGAATAAGCTAAACATACCTTAATTCAAATCCCTAACACAAGCTTTCAACAGTGGAGTCTTTGCTCTTGACCTAGCTTTAAGCTCTATCTTCTTCTTCTTCAAGTCTTGTGTTATCTAGATAGAGAAATATTTGAGAGGAGAGTGTTTTGATGTTTTGATTTGGGTCTTGTGATAAAGTGACTTAAATGGGTGGTTAAAAGCATAAAATATCTTATTTAGGGGTTTTAGGAAGAGGCAAAACAACCCCACCAAATAACTCCCATGTTTGGAATTTCCTAAAAACTCCTCCACTTGGCAGCCTACTGCCCAAGCTTCACGAGAGGCACCACAGGTTGTGGTCCTCACCACTGACCGTGGCCCTGCTCGTGGTCTTGGACCAGTAGTTAGGCCTTGGAGTCTTGGCCTCCATAAAAACAAGGATTCACCACGGGACCTCCCACGATCCGTGGTCAAGACTACGAGTCGTGGTGATGGTCGTATTCCTAGGCAGTGGCTTGGCCTCAAGGCCTTGCCTCCCACAAGTCTAAGGGGACTTCACGAGCCCCTTCATGAACCATGGTCAAGACAACTATTTGTGAAGGTGGTCGTGGTCATTGGGCAGTGCTTGGCTAAGGTTGGGGCAGCCTTGGCCTTTGGCTTAGGCTTGCCCCTTTGACCTTGGCCCTTGCCCTTGCTACCCTCAACCAAACCTTAGGTGGTCTTCTAAATTACGGGGTCTAACACGTACCTTAACGTTTAACCACTAGACCCCTGATTCTATGCGCGGGAAGTCTCGTCTTATGACTCTATCCTTCATACATCAAACCCTACAACCCTAGCTTAAGGTTCTATTTGGTCTACTAGTTTGTGGGGTGTTACAATATCTCCTCCTTGGGAACATTCGTCCTCGAATGACGATCTAAACACTTATTAAGGTAAACGACTCTAGACTAGCAACCCATCATGCATGCACTTCATCTAAATGCACACAACCAAGGAAGAAAACTTCAATTCCGAGATAAACACATTAAATTCAACACAAGGGAGTAGGAACTACTTCTACCAACCCAAAATGCATGAAACTCTATATCTACTCATTTTCAATGAGGAACTAACATCTCCTAGCTAAAACATGTTCAAGACACATTCATGGAGCCTAAATGCAATTTACTCACAAAAGTCATTTATTCAAGGAGGAATCTTTCGACTCCAAACTAAGGCTTGCTCATTCATTCATCTCATGAAGTCTATATGCAACTCTACTCAATGCACTACAACATGCGGAAAATAATGCATATAAGTCATTTCTATCACAACTTAAGCTTTTTCATGAACATGCATCACATAAGAAGATCATGAAAACATACAATTCACAGATGACTTCATATAAAAGCAAATCAAGAGGAACCTATAATCTCAAGCTAGAATAGGAGTAGAAGGAAAAGGATGAGGACATCGGGACATCTCATTGGCCCTTGGCCTCCCAAGTAGAACTCTTAACCAAATTATTTAATAAAGAACAGTACTACCACTTTATGGAACAACTTCTTTGTTCTCCTATTTCTTAACTTGCCGGTCTAAGACCTCTACCGGTACTTCTAACTTAGAGAGGTTCTTATTATCAACTCTAGCTCAGAAGAAACCATACTAACACCACTCAAGGTCTCACATGAGCCTAACAAATCGGGACAAAACTTCCTATACTCACTACACTTCTCATGGTGAGAATTTCAAGCAAACCTAACTCATGAAGATCAAGAACACTCAACGATGTTGCTATTTAAGCACATTATCTCCCCCTTGGGAGCAAGCCTATACAAACTATTTTAAGCATCATTTCGTTCAATTCTAAGGCCGGATCAAGTCATCCCTAAGCTTTCACATCCATGAAACAAGATGATTCTAAGACATGGTGAATTATACTTCTACCTTTGTTAGAGGGGTCTATTCACTCAACCAATCTAGGAATTACTTAAACACCCTATTCAACCAATCTATCATCATACCTCAAAACTCATCATGACTAAGTCGGGTTCTACCATAAACTAAACCTAACCATAATGCAACCCATTCATACTAAAGACAACTTCACAATCTATCATCTCAAATCTATCAGGTCACATAATTGGCATCACAACCAACCTATTGTCCCTCGCTCTTGTATCATAAACCCTTCGAGTAGTCATATCCTAAAGACCATCGGATAAGGAATAGGAGAAAGACCTTATAGAGTTAAACTCTATGGCACAACTTAGAGAATGAAGAAGTGGGATTTCCTAAGCATCAAATAGCCTCCTATTAATAAATGTGACGCGCTTCACATTTATGAACAAGACACTACTAGACGTGGTTTGAGACAATCCTACAACCATTCTAAACCTTTTGCTCTGATTACCAAGTTTGTCACAACCAAGAGGTACCCCCTAGACGTAACATGGCGTACTTGACCCCGAAGGGGTCTCATACAAGCCCTTAGCTATCATAACATAACATCCTAGAAAAGTACAGAAATTTTAAAAACTTTTAAAATATAATCGAAAACATTTTATAGAGCAAGCAGAAGTCTTTACTACTCTTTTATCTCAAACCATCTATTTAAATCTTGAATAAAAGTCTTGAGATGCAGCCCATACAAAAGTCTAAAACATAAAGAAATGACATAAGAGAACTAATGGGTTTGTGCTCGAAGCTATGAGGACTCACTAAATCTTCAACTCTTCTTGCTCCTTAGAAACCTAGCCTCGAAAGGTACTCAATCTCCGAAACCCTACATTTGATTAGAATGTAGGCAAAGTATGCATTAGTACAAAATGTACCAAGTATGATATCTAGCACAACATCATAAGGGCATCTCAAAATGGTTAGTCAACATAAGACATAAGCATACGAGAGAATAACATAGTCATATCATAATCTCCAACATAAGCATCATATAATCATAAGTCAACATAAGACATAGTTAATGAGCATAGGAGATTAATCATGTTCATGTCATAGATTTTACTTAGACCTTCATACTAACATTCTTTAACCATTAGTCTTTCATGTTATAAGAGAATTACTTCACAAACCACCTCAAAGCATACTCGAGCAATTTATGAACGGCATCCCGTAATACCATCCAAACTAAGTACAACTTTTTGGTCATTCTCGGGCATAGTCCACATTCATAGTCAAGACTTAGTTTTTCATATCATGAGAGAACTATACTTCTAAGTAACTTCAAAGCACACTTGTGCAATGCATGGGTGGCATCCCATAATACCACACACGCTAAGCATATACTTGAAGTCACCATATTCATACTTACTATGTATAAGGGTCACTCTTGACCTACTTCTTATACACAAGGAACTATCAACTGAAGTCAATCATATCATGGAGGGAAACTATAGCAACAATCCAATCTAAGAATACATCACATAAGAGAACACCTCAGAAGTAGCTTCAAGTTATACTTGTGCCATGTATGAATACCATCCCATACTACCATTCACACTAAGTACTTCTTTAGGCTATCTTACTCAATTCTTACTATTTATAACTCTAGACTATCAAAGAATAGCACCGTACTAAGCTAGACCTAACTACCATGGAAAACACACTATCATGCAAAACAAATCTATACAAGGAAGGGCACAAGTAACCCAACCTAGCTACCATGCAAACATTCAATATAATGCATGCTACCCTTAGGAGAGTATGAATCCTCAATCCTAAGCTACCCTTAGAAGAGTATGATGTCTCAATCCTAAGCTACCCTTTGGATAGTATGAATCCTCAAATCCTAATCTACCATGAAATTGTCTTGGCCTAACCAAGTCATGCTACCATGAAGGCATTATAACAATTCTAGTTAAGGTACCCTTAGGAAAGTATAGATCCTCAATCCTAGGCTACCATGAAAAGCATCCTACCAATTCTAATTCAAGCTAATCCTTAAGAGAGTATAATTCCTCAATCCGAAGTTACCATGAGAACTCCTAACTCATGCTACCTAAAAAATCTATACATGAAGGGATTATATGTTACAACTTCACGCTATTCTATTCTAACATGCTTTGATTAATTTTAGGTGTTTAACATTTCAATCTAGAACCATTCTATGTGAGAAGACCTTTCACATTCTACATACATGCATTCATATAGTTCTAGGTAGGTCATGTGGGTAAAATCCTTCCCCCACAACTCTAACTATTTTGTATACCAATTTTATGCAAGCTATCTCATCATATTAGACTTACTCTATAAGAACTAGTGATCATACCTTTGGATTTCAAACCCTACTCTCAAGCTTTACTCTACAATCATCATATTTGTTCAGATCACAAGACATAATAAACACAAGCCTTAGTCATAGGCAATTCTAGTCATAATTCATCATAAAGTCCCAAATTCATTCACTACAAATCATGATTTATCATACCTTCATAACTCTAGTATCAATTTATGTTCACATGCTTTTATTCTTGTAAATTACTTATCCATAACATCTATTCTAGAAGATCACCCTAGAAACTTCAATTTCACCTTTCATAGCATAAACCCACATAACTCAAATCTAGGGTTAACTATGGAATTCACTTAAATTAATCATAATATCATGAATAAACACTAAATTAATCATAAATAATTATTATCCAACCAATTGGAATCATACCCAACTAAACCCACATATTGGAAGAAACCCTAGTTTGGATTGGGGTTCTCCTTCACAAATTTGGGGGATTTCTAGGTGAATCTATGGGTGGAAGAACCCATAGATGAATAATCTAAACATCTATTAATTCAAAGACCTAACACAAGCTTTCAATAGTGGAGTCTTTTTTCTTGACCTAGCTTCAAGCTCTATCTTCTTCTTCAAGTCTTGGGTTTCTAGAGAGAAAAGTATTTTAGAGGAAAGTATTTTAGGGTTTTCATTTAGGTCTTCTGACAAAGTGACTTAAATAGGGTGTTTATATACGGGTTTTAGGATTAGGCAAAATGACCCCACCCAATAACTCCCACGTTTGGAATTTCCTAAAAACTCCTCTACTTGGCAGCCTACTGCCCAAGCTTCCCGAGAGGCACCACGGGTCGTGGTCCTCACCACTAACCGTGGTCCTGCTGGTGGTCTTGGCCTAGTAGCTAGGCCTTGGATTCTTGGCCTCCATAAAACCAAGGAATGACCACGAGACCTCTCACGATCTATGGTAAAGACCACGAGTCATGGTGATTGTCATGATCCCTAGGCAGTGGCTTGGCCTCAACTCCTTGCCTCTCACAAGTCTAAGGGTACTTCACGAGCCCCTTCATGAACCTTGGTCAAGGACACTGGTCGTGAAGGGGGTCGTGGTCTTTGGGCAGTGTTTGGCCAAGTTTGGGGCAGCCTTGGCCTTTGGCTTAAGCTTGCCCCTTTTTCCTTGGCCCTTGCCCTTGCTACCCTCAACCAAACTTTAGGTGGTCTTATAAATTACGGGGTCTAACACGTACCTTGACGTTTAACAACTGGACCCCTCATTCTGTGCACGGGAAGTCTGATCTTACGACTATATCCCTCATACATCAAACCCTAGAACCCTAGCTAGAGGCTCTAGTTTGGTCAACTAGTTTTCGGGGTGTTACACTTCACCCATAGGTTTGCCCTTATTTTCAAATCAACACTCGCTTCAGCTCACTCAAGATCACAAAGGTTTTTTTAAGGCTTGTAACGGGGCTGAGTTTAATGGTATGTTCATTTTGCCTCAATGGTTGCTACCCTCATGAAATGTGGTTTGAACATTACTTTCTTCTTTTCTTCAAAATTTTGATCATGCTCACAATTCACCCCATTATCCAACTTCCAATGGACTACCGGACACCTCATTTCTTTTGCAACTTTCACACTTTATTTCACAACTTTTTCATTCTTTCTCTTTTGCTTTCTTTTTCCTTACTTTTAAATTTAGATGAAGGGGTTCCATCTTTTTCAAGACCATCGCTCAATGGGGAATTTTTCACACTTCTTGATTTGCCTTCTCTTTTCACCACACCCCCAACTTAGGCTTTTGGCCTAAGCTGATTATTCAAACAAACCACACTTCATGAGAGTTATGTGTTAATGGATAAAGAGGGGTCACAATTGCTCAAGTTTCTTCCAAGAAAAGGATAAGGCTCAAAGGATCTCAAGCAAGGTTCACACATCTCACAAGGTTGGCAACAAAAAAAAGGTATATTGTCAAATTGTTTGACTCATCAAAATTGTTTCCTAATATCATTTCAAGAGCTCTCACCACTTAGTCAACCGGACCAACGGGGAAAATTCTAGGTGTCACCACACACAGTGTTCAAGGTAAGCTCATCACACAAGGCATTGGTACCAATATCAAATGGGACTCATTCGAGCTAGTGTGCAATGTTCATCACAAGAGATTCCATTCGATAACCAGCTAGTCAAAATGAGATGCAAAACTTCACACATTGTCTATGCAACTTCATTTGACCTCGTCGTAGTAGAGCATTTACTTCATTCAATTAAGAGCACTATTCAATTCATCAAACATTGATCACGAATGATCCTCGAATAGCTTTCAAGAGAACAAAGGACTTAATAGCAAGATTCCTACCACTCCCACCAAAAGCATCAAACATTGTCCCCAATGTGAATAACAAAAAAATAGTTAAACTAATGGCACTTAAACAAATAAAGTAGGGTGACAAGGAATATTCACTAGGCGCCCATTTGGTGAAATCTTGTTGGAATCGCCGAACTGTTTGGTGATTCTCCAAATTGTATGCAGCTCGCCGAATTTTCCAGTGTGCAACTAGTCAATGTTGAAGTAGAAAGGCGGACAAGAGAAAGTCTGTCGAATACATCAGCGCATCGCCTATTAGAATTGAAACCTCACCGAATGATCCAAGACTCCAGGCTCTCAAGGCTAATGCAAAAAGGTGGTAAAAATCGGGTCACTGAATCATTTCAGCAACTCACCGAGTGGTGCATGTATCCCACCAAAAGTTCTAGTGTCTCAGCCCACTATTGATGCCAGGAAGCCGATCAACTTCGTGCTTGCCGAACTTACTTGGTGATCCGCCGATGGAATCTTAGCCTTGTCAAATCGCCTACACCTACACATTCAGCACACATTATTCAACATACAAACACTTGGGATGCCTCCCAAGAAGCGCCTTATTTAACGTCGTGTCAAGATGTGGAAATTCTCTCAAGCATCTTCCATATACACCACTTCAATCACAGAAATTTCATGGCATTCTCCAAAATATAATTTCAAGCGTTGCCCATTTACTTTGAGCAAGGACTTATTTACCTTCGACTTCCATGGCTCCATTAGTGAACACCCATTTTACTCTAAATGGGCTTGACCATTTGGATTTGAGCTTTCCCGGAAAGTGTCTTAGTCAAGAATTGTACAGCTCCAACTCGGAATTATTTCCTAAGGATTTTAGAATCATGTCACTTCTTCATCTTTTCCTTGTAGAGTGCTGAACTTTCATAGGCTCTAAACCTGAATTCATCCAATTCATTGAGCTCATCTACTCTTCCTTTTGAAGTTTTTGCCCAATCCAGATTCAGAACCTTTAATGCCCATAATGCTTTGTGTTCCAGTCCAACCGGTAAATGGCAAGATTTCCCAAAGACTAGCTAATATGGAGACATACCAATTGGTGTTTTGTAGACGGTGTGATATGTCCACAAAGCATCATCTAACTTTTGAGACCCATCAATCCTATTTGCATTTACGGTCTTAGACAAGATACTCTTGATCTCTCGATTCAAAACTTCCACTTGGCCACCCGTTTGAGGATGACATGGCGTTGCTACTTTATGTCTCACTCCATATTTTCTCAATGCAGACGCAAAACACCTATTGCAAAAATGGGATCCACCATCACTAATAATAGTGCGAAGAGTGCCTAACCTAGCAAATATGTAGCATTTTAGGAACTGAACAACACTTCTCCCTTCATTGTTTGGTAGTGCCACCACTTCTACCTATTTAAAAATATAATTTACTGCCACCAAAATGTACTTATTACCAAATGAACTCACAAATGGACCCATGTAATCTATTCCCCCAAGCATCAAATAATTCAACCTCCAGAATAGGCTTGAGGGGCAGCTCATGTCTTCTTGACACTCCACCTTGTTTTTGACATTGAACATTTCTTAACAAATTCATGAGAATCTTTGTAAAGGGATGACTAGTAGTAACAACTTGGAATAATTTTAGTTGTTATACCGCTACAACATTTTAGACCTACGGCCACCCCGGTAAAGTGTAGCCTAAACTAGCAAAAAATATGGCCTTTGATAAAAGGCCACACTTTTTTACTTTAAGAAACGCTTTTTACGGGGTGGCCTAAAGAAGTTTAACCTTTGACATTACACAACACTTTAGAAGTGTCGCCAAAGCAACAACACTTAAAAAGCGTGGTCAAAGAGGTATAAAGGCCATGCTACGGAGTATTTCACTAGCAACACTTTTATCTGATTATAGTACACTTAAAAGTGTGACCTTTACGTTGTTATTGGTTAAACTTTAAAAGTGTAGCCTTTTATATCTCACCTACAACAACACTTATAAAGTGTAACTTTTCTTATGTACAAGATAAAATTTATAAACAATAAGTCCCACTTTTGAAGTGTTGCAATGCTGTGTAGAATTTTTGTAGCCACAAATTTTCAATTTTAAGAATAATAATTTTAGTTTGCATATAATCAATAATCACAATTAAATATATATAAGAGATATAACGCACAAAATTAGCTTATAAATAATTTGAAAGTATATATTTCAAATTAAATAAACTTTGAGAAACATGTCCCATACATATAGAAAGCAATTGCTTAAAGATCTCTACTAGCAATATATTCCACAAAACCAAATGTATTCAAACAATAATTATGATAATAGTACAAAAACTCTTTATTGTTCACTATAATAGATCAAGTTTAATTTTGTCCTCAATTCATCAAATTCAATCAGCAGCATTTTCGTGCACATTCAAAATTAAATTATAACTTAGAGAATCATGTATTTCATATGCTCACTATATTGTTCAATTCCCAGCCCCGTCCCAACCCATTCACTGTTAAATGATCCCCAAACATGTACAAAAACTATAAAATCTAGGAGAAAACAATAGGGCATGTATTCCAAGACTGTCACAGTAGGCAAATATGAATGATAAAATAAATCTGGGAGAAAACAGTAGGCAAACAGTTAAATGATCCCAAACATGTACAAAGCAGACCCAATATGAATGATAAAATCTGGAAGAAAACAATAGGCAAACATATAAATGCATAAAAAAAATGTAATAAGTTCATCACAAATATGGGAATTTCTTCACTCCCGTATTATCAAAAGAAGGAAGGGTTTATACATTCTCTTGGGGAAATGAAACTAAACTTGGTCATCAAACTGATCTGGAACCCCGTCCATTATTAGGCGCATTAGAGAATATTCCAGTGGTGCAAATTGCAGCAGGATATTGCTACCTTCTTGCTATGGCTTGTCAACCTAGTGGCATGTAATTCACCTTTTAGAAAGTGTGTTTCATTGTCTTGTGACTGACTTTCTATACTAAATTAACGTTGATATACGCATGTTGATCAAATACTCTTACAAGTATCTGAATGTTTTCTTATTAAGGATGATATTATGAGGACAACTATGTCAAACCAGGATGTAGACAACTGGAATTGACATTAACAACCAGGTTGAAAGTGAGGCATCTTTACATGGACTGCAATGGTGTGTTCAACATGGATACATGAAGGTGATATTGGATATCGACTCAGAGCTATTAACCAAATGGCTCAACAACAATGCCAAAACTCCATGGAGGATTCAGCACACCATCAACGAACTCAGGAACACTGCTGGACAACTGGAATTCTTTAGGTATACACAATCTTATTCTGACAAAAATTATTATATCACTATAGAGGACAACTATGTCAAACCAGGAGCCTTGTTCTTTCCCCAACAAGAATCATTCGACAGCCATACAAGGAAAAAAGGAAAACCAATAATGCAAGGCATGAAAGTAAATTAGAAAATAGAGATCCTCGTTCTTCTAGACTGATGCAATATGCCTAACAATCTTATCCTTTTTTATGTAATATACAGGACAAGTAAACTGTCTCAAGAAAGAAAGCAATTAAAACCAAAAAACCTTAAAAAAATAGGTGAAGAAAACACATTGGACAACTTCCAGACGAACATCAATCAAGTCACCAGGTGCAGAGATACACAAGCAACAAAATGACAACTACCTTGGATATCGATAACATTATGCATACTATTAATAGAGATTGCTAAATACAAAATACCTTTTGAAGAACTGGATTATGATCTGACGTTGAAGAATGTGGAAGATTTGTGCCTCTTACAACTTGTACGCTAATGGCATCAACAGGTGAAGCAAGGTTAGATCCAACTCACCCTGGTATATCTTGAAAATTCAATCGAGGGTTGTTTTGCAGCAATTGAGTGAATAAATGTCGCATTTCTTCTCTCAATTCTTCCTTTAGAGAAGCGATTTCATTGGCATGCTTTTATTTTAGATTGTTAATTTCCTCATCTTTCTTCAAAGAACTTATTGTCACAGATCTACCATAGCACCTAAGTCGACCAGGCTGCTCTTTTCCAAACACTGCCCTAAATGCATCATCAGTTGTTCCCTCAGAATTTTTGTGATTCTGAAGTTCAGCCTGTTGAATAAAATTGGCATCCATAGTGAATTGTAAGTACTATTTCATTTCCAGCTAAAATGAGTTTATGATTCATTTAGTTAACTTTAATTGACATATCTTCCGAGCAAACCGTCTAGTGTCTCAAGCATTTTAAAATAAAATTGTCACCCCCTTCCAACAAATCAATAGTCCTATGATAGCGATCAATAACTTAAAAAATCTAACAACTTTTCCTAGCAAACAATTTAGCAACATCGATAAAGAATTGATATCTCCTCGCACCTGCAGAAGAAGAAGAAGAAGATATACATGATAAGATTTAATGGAGTCAAACTCCTCACAATATATAAATTTTAAGTCTGAATTAAATTCACTACTAATCCTCTTTGAAAAACATACTATTGCAACTTGGGTATCAGCCTGTATTTCTTTTCCTGTCTTGGTATGAGTTGCAATAAACATTTCAGGCTTTGATGGTTCTTCGTTGTTGTCTTTGGCTGCACACTATAGATTATATCAAAAGAAATTTACAAAAACATCAATATGTTCTAATAAAGTACAAAAAAATGAAATTCAGATTTTTAAAGAAATGTTGGCTTCCTTACATGTTGTTTGTCCTCGAACTTTTTTTGTCTTTGATATTTCTAGACTGATGTAACAGACAGGAAATAAGAAATTTCTTTCACAACGAGTAATAAATCGTACAAGGTTTATGACATACCTTTTGTACTACAATCAATGTCAATTTCCACTTCTACATCACATTCATCTCCACCGAGTTCTTCTTGATCCACAAGATCATCCAATCCTTTGTTGTGTTCATTAATAATAGGAGCATGCATCAATTTGACATCACCTATTGTGTGGTTATCACGTTTTGTTTCATGATTTATGCGCATCCCTTGATTTTTCTGAAACTGATTAAGACTATTAGTTGGTATGACCGACTTTCTCTTTCCTACTTGCAATTTGGTAGATCATGAATATCATGTTCATTGTGTATCCGTTGGTTCTCCAGAAACTGCTCAATAGTGGTGGCTGGTCGGAACGACTACATCTTCACCTATTTGAAGTTAAGCAGATCCTCAATATCATGTTGTACCTCTCCATTACCTAGTGTTGTTCCAGTCACATGTACTGAAGCAGCAACACCTTCCTTTTAAGACTTTTGGAACCTAGAGTTATTCGTAGAAAGTTTAATTCCTTTCTCTTGAATGGACTCTCCAGATTGAAATAACCTCTGTTTATTTTATCCTTTCCTTGCAATCATATGTGAGTTACTAAGCTCTTCCCTTGAAGACGATTGAATTACTGCTTTGTGCCCAAGCAATTTACTCTTTCCTTGTTGTGAAATGAAATCCTCAAAATTCTTTCGTTTATATGGTATTGGTGCCTGATCTTTCTTAGCTCTATCATTGCATTCATTTGCAAGTTGTTCTCTCTTAATCTTGAATTTGTTGGCCAATTCAACACTTGATCGGTATTGCATATCAAAATCCAGATTCTTCAATGGACTTTGAGCTTTGTTTGGATTCGAACCATTTTTCTTTAGTATTGCTGATTGATTAATTCTTTCCGTGCAGTAATTTAACCTACAAAATAATAATTCATCATATAATAAAAATAAAGTTTCCTTCGATTAAGGAGGTTCCTTATCAATGGAAAGGAATGGTGTCCTTGCTACAGTCATACAAGCCTACTCTATACTATGATGTAGTGAATTGAAAAGCACCTGAAATGGGTTGGATTAAGTGTAATACTGATGGAGCAAGCAAAGGAAATCCACGCCTAAGTTTTTATGGTTTCTGCATCAGAAACCACACTGGTCAGCTACTTTATGCAGAAGCGCAAATTATATAAGTTACTACCAATATGGATGCATAATTAATGGCCATCTGGAAGGCTTTACAACATTGTTTGAGCCAAGGATTCCAACAAGTGAGTCTGGAAACATACTCTCTTACTTTGAAAAACATATTGGTAAGAAACTGGAAAACACCTTGGGAATTAGTGGAAAGAGTAGAAGACATTCAGGAGATTATATCCCACATGGATGTTACAATCAAGCATATTTTTAGTAAAATTAATCAACTAGCAGATTACATTCTAATGTTGCGATAAAAAAAGTGGAAGAGCAACAATTCCAAAACATTAATCAGCTATCAAGCATGGGAAGAATAATTCTTAATATTGACAAACAACAAATTCCTTCAATCAGAGTTAAAACAAGGAATATTTACATCAACAACAACGACTAGCATGCTTAGTTACATATTTGAAGACACTGAGTTCCACAACAATATATACAAATCAGATATGAGCTATATTGGGAGTAAAGTATGAACAAGCTAATCTAAGTTATGAGAATCAACAAAAAAGGGATACAAGCACCAGGAAAACAAAAGATCAAAGAAACCAGATTTGCAATATTAATGAGCGTCGAACTAATAGACCATGAGAATGAAACGCGGGAGCAGGTCACCTCCTTTTCGTCTTTAGCTAAGGAAAACCAGGGAATTAGAAATCAAACACCACCACAAGGTAGGAGGAAAGAAGAGTACTCACAAAGATCCTCACAGTTGGAGTACTGGGTTCGGTATCTTCCTGAACTCATACATCCAAATCGGGTAGTTCACCTTCAAAGAAAATGGAAACTTCAGTTGGGAATTGAAAAACACGAA
>JAJOOO010011614.1:0-10476 GCA_029582685.1 Solanum piurae | reverse complement strand
CGACGGACTGCGTCGCCCTTTAGAAATTAAAAAAAATGAAAATTAAAATAAAGCGACGCAGTCCGTCGCTTTTTGAAAAAAAATTCAAAAAAAAATAGTAAAAAAGCGACTCAGTCCGTCGCTAAAAGAGACGTTGTCCGTCACTTTTTAGCGATGCAGTCCATCGCTTTTTGAAAAACGTCGAGCTAAAAAGTGACGGAAGTGACTGCGTCGCTTTTCCATCGATTTTGACCAAAAAAGCGACGCAGTCCGTCGCTTTTGGCCATCGTTTTTTGACAATTTTTTAGTAGTGATAGCTTATCTTATGAGGAGATTCCGCGTTCTGATTCTAGATCACCAGGTTCGCAAGTTGAGGACCAAGGAGGTCGCATCAGTCAAGGTTCTGTAGAGGAATAAGTTTATTGAGGAAGCAACTTGGGAAGCTAAGGAGGATATGAAGAAGAGATACCCACATCTCTTCGAATCCGGAGAAATTCCAAATTAAGGTTCTAATCCTTTTTCTTGGCATTTGTTTTAAGTTGGCATGTTGTATTTATATTTTGCTTGTTGGGTGTATGAGTTGAATGTTAGATGTTACACCCTTAGGCTACTTAGAGTAATTTATTTCGAGGAGGTATGATAAGGGGGAGATATTTTAACATCCCGCCTTAGAAAGAACTATTTTTGGAAAGAGTGAATTTGGAAATTTTGGCAAGTTATGCTAAGTATAAGTTTTAGGTCAACTTCAAACGACCATAACTTTTCGCACAGGATAAGTTAAGTTGGATAAAAATTATAAAATGAAAGGCCTTTGAATTATCTTTTCAACACCACTGAGTTTGCTAATTTTTGAGCTCGTATGAGGGAGATATGATCATTTGAAAATCTGCCTATCAATTAAGAAAAGTTACTCAGATTTAAGATGGGTATTTTGGTCTTTTCCTTACCCAATTAACTTAAAACGAAATTTGGTAATATCTAGGGGTCTAAACTATTTTGGTTCAATTTTACAAATCCAAATTTACGCTAGGGTTTTGAGAGAAGTTCAAGAAGAGGAGAAGAGGACAAAAAGTCAAGCGTTCATCAAATTCTGGAGGATTTTCGTTGTGGATTTCGCCAAGGGTTTAACCCCTAAGAGGTATGTAAGCGTTGGGTTAGTTCACCCATACTCCAATCATGATTTAATTCAGTAAAATTACGTTCTTAAAAGTAAAGGATTTGAGTTCTTGATGAGTTTTGTTGAAGTTTCCTTCATTATCTTGATTGTTGAGATTTTGATGTGTTCTTGAGATAATCGCATGAGTTTTAAGGTTGTTTTTTAGTAGATTCGTGTATACTATTGTTGGGTATTCGAATCTAAGTGATTGGAGAAGAAACCATTCGATTCTAGGTGATTGGGATTAGAAATGAATAAGAAAATTCGTCGACTTTCTGGGAAGGGGTCTAGCGCACCGCGCCACTTAGTGCGCCAGCAAGAGGGGTCTGTGGTTTTGACTCTGGGGCGTCGTGCCACTCAGTGCACCCCAACCAGCCTTCTGTAGTTCAGGCCCTGGCGCCTTGTGCCACCCAGTACGCCAGGGTCGCCACGTCCTCTACCATTTCCCACTTCTTTCCGTTTGAGTTTCCTTGAATCGTACCTATGTTTTCTAGTTTATTTCTACACTCTAAGGTACGTATAAACATCATGAGATCATCGATAAACATGAATCATAACCTTGAATCCATAAATTCAAATTCAAGGAAAGTTAACATCCAAGTTTAGAGAGTTCTTAAAGTCTTTTCAAAAGTCTTTTACAAATATTTTAAACTTGTTTTAAGACTTGAGCATTGAGTTGAGTAAGAGTAAGAATGAAGTTCATTTTCTTCAAAAGATTATATGGGAACTAAGTATTCCCAAAGAGTAAATGTTTTCACATTTAAACAAGAGAAACATTGATTTCCAAGAGAGCGCCTTTGGAGCTAGTTTTTGAGTAATAATCTCAAACCACAGAAAAAGTTATGGTTTTAAACATATGAGCTAGTTATATTTTGGGAGTAGTATTGAGCACTGATGTGGGAACGAGTTTGAGTTCAGATAATTCAAAGTCTCCATAAATCGTGTAGCTAACTTGGATAGAAAAGGATCATACTTTTTAGATGATTCCTTAATGCTTTTAGCATAGACTAGTGGATCCACTTAATAGTTAGGTTCTATACCCCAGGCAAGGTATAGGACAGCCCTGGCAGCGTGAGGCAAGACGGTGTATCATCACATAGCTCATAGTGATGGTTGTTGGTTAAAGAAACTCCCACAAAGATAATTTGTATTCTTATATACATAGAGTTACTTGTATTTCCATATACAAACCAAGTTATTGTTGTATTTTTAATACACTGAGTTGTTATCTACATGTTTTAAAGCTTTTCTTTATAATGCATTTATATTACTGCCTTATATTGAAATGAGTTGAGTTGAGTTGTGACTAGGTAAGTTTCTTCAGTTCCCTTTCAAGCTTATGTCTTGTTTAGATTTCCCCTCGCCATTTGGCCTTCATCTTTTATGATGCAGATACAGGTAACCAGGATCAGCATCCAGCGCTTCGTTGATCCAGTTGAGCATTCAGAGTCATTTGGTAAGCCTCCTTGCTTTTCGGAGGATCCCTTTTATCATGTTTTTATCATTTCAGTTGTTAGGATGATCGAGAGTCTTGTTCCGACATCCCTCATAGTATTAGAGGCTTCATAAATAGTCAGATAGTTATTAGTTCAGTAGTCTTGTTCATTTCAATTGTTTTGATTATAAGACACTTGAGTTGCCTTATTGGTCAGTTGACTATTTTTTTATAACATTCCAGTTTATTACATGAATTTTTTTCTTTTGAGTAAGTCTTCCGCTGAGTAGTAAGCCAGACCAAGGGTTCACTTAGGGCCAACAATGGTTCTCGAGTGCCAGTCCCACCCAGGGAATAGGCTTGGGGCGTGACAGATAATTAGTTCAATACTAGCAATTTAGGCATGATGTCCTTGACTTGCTCGAAAGAGAAGCTATGGGTCGGATCTATTTGCCCTATTCTTGAAAGAGGGAATAGAGTAAGGTATTGGGTTGTTAAGAATTGGAATTTGATGACACCGAAAGGAGATTCTAGGTGTAGATGATTTGAGATCGAAAGATGATTAGCGTCATTGGAGATGACTTAGCCTATTCATGTATGCACATCACTATAGATCAGCACATTTACTCCTATATAACATTGATATTCAATCCCCGCACCCGTAGATTGCTTGTTAATTCTTGATTTCGTTTAAATCTTAGTTTAATTGTGAAAATTTATAACTAAAACTTTATATTTAGTTGGTGGTATCATCCACCCAATTGTTCTTACTATTCCAAATGGGCTGATTTAAAATCCAAATCTCTCGATAAAGAATTCTCCATGATATACCATTTCCTGTAGGATTTGACCCCGACTCTTCATTGGGTTTTTTACTGGCTACGATCGCTCACCTTTTTAATTGGTTTGAAGGGTTATTTGAGCGTTATCAAAAGGTACTCCATGAAACTTTGCCATCTCCCAATATAGAGCCTAGTATAGTATTCAGCTGAAAATGAGGTCTTCACGAGAAGGAAATACACCGACTTAGTCATTTGGTCTACAACAATTCAAATGGAATCATATTGTCGACGAGTACGAGCTAAACCCATAATAAAGTCCATATTCAAATTTTCTCACTTCTAATTAAGAATGCTAATGTCGTGAGTCAAACCTCTTGATTTGTTATGCTCAACTTTCACTTGTTGACAATTAAGACACTTAGCCATAAACTCCACAATATCCTTCTTCATTCCATTCCACCAATAAACCTCCCGCAAATCATGGTACATCTTGGTGTCTCTCGGTTGAATAAAAATACTAAGAACTGTGAGCTTCCACTAACATATGTTGCTTCAACTCATCAATATTCGAAACACATAACTGACTTTGGTAACGAAGGATATCATCCCCTCTTGGGAAAAAGCCTCAATGGATTTTTTAGAAACCACTTTCTTCAACTCAACTAAAGTTGGATCAAGATCTTTCTTTGCCTTCACATTCGATACAAAAGATGATTCTAACCAATTCAGAATAATGATACCACCATCCTCGACATCAATCAAGCAAACACTAAATTGAGATAGCCTATGCAGATTGTGAACTAACTCCTTTTTACCATCTTCAATGTGAGAAACGCTACTCATCGACAATCGGATAAGAGAATTGGGAACCACATTTGCCTTACCTGGATGATAAAGAATGCTTGTGCCATAATCTTTAAACAACTCAATCTACCTCATTTGGCGAAGATTCAAATCATTTTGCTTAAACACATATTGTAAACTCTTATGATCGGTGAACACATCCTCATGAACACTATAAAGATAGTATCTCCAAATCTTCAAAGCAAAGACCACTGCCACCAATTATAAATCATGAGTCAGGTAATTCTTTTCATGCACCTTAAGTTGCCTTGAAGCACAAGAAATTACCTTACGATGTTTCATCAAAACATAACCAAGACAAATCCTTGAGGAATCACAATACACCACAAAACCATTTGATCCTTTCTGTAAAGTCAAAACAAAGGCTAAAGTAAGTCAATTTTTAAACTCTTTGAAACTCTTCTCGCAAGCTTTTGACCATTGAACTTTCACCTTTTTCCGAGTCAACGTAGTCAAATGTGAAGCAATAGAGGAAAACCCTTCCACAAATCTTTTATAGTATCCAACAAAACCCAAGAAACTCTAAGTATCTGAAGGGGAAATAAGTATAGGACAGTTTCTAACTACCTCAATTTTCTTAGGATCAACCTAAATACTTTCACTGGAAATAACACGACCAAGGAAAGCAACAAACCTCAACCAAAACTCAAATTTGCTAAACTTAACAAACAACGGATGATCCGTGAGGATTTGGAAGATGATCCTTAGGTGATAAACATGTCCATCCTCACTCCGTGAGTAAATCAAAGTATCATCAATAAATACACTCACGAACATGTTAAGGTATTGTGTGAACACTCTATTCATAAGATCCATAAAAGTCGTCGGGGCATTTGTCAACCCAAATGACATCACTAAAACTCATAGTGACCATATCAAGTTCGAAAAGCTATCTTCGGAATGTCACTTTCCCTTACCATCAACTGATGATACCCCGATCGAAGATCAATCTTTGAGAAGAAACTAACACATTGGAGTTGATCAAACAAGTCATTGATCTTAGGGATAGGAAACTTATTATTTACCGTGACCTTATTCAATTGTCGTGACCTTGTTCAATTGCCGATATTCCATACACATACGAACTGAACCATTTTCTTAACAAACAAAATTAGAGCACCGCATGGAGAAATACTTAGTTTAATGAATCCTTTATCCAACAAAACTTTCAACGAATCTTTTTGCTCCTTAAGTTCTATCGAAGACATATGGTAAGGAGGAATAGAGATAGGTTATGTATCTAGAAGAAGATCAATTCCAAAGTCTATCTCTATTTCGGGAGGAACACCAGGAAGATTGTTGGGTAACACTCCTAGAAACTCATTAACAACTAGAAGTGATCCAAAAGTAGGGGCTTTAGAATCCATATCCCTAACCCAGACAAGATGATAAATGCAACCCTTAGAAATTATCTTTCTATCCTTAAGGCATGAGATAAACCAATTTGTATGTGCTAAATTTCCACCCTTCCATTCTAAGATAAGTTCATTTAGAAATTTAAATTTCACCAGTCGGATTCTACAATCAATGGAAGCATAACAGGAATGAAGAAAATTCATCCCAAGAATGACATTGAAATATATCATGTCTAACTCTACAAGATCAACTTAAGTGATTTTCTGGAAAGTGAGAACGGGCATTTTCTATAGATCCGTGAGCAAAAATAGAATCACGGATAGGTGTAGAGACTGATAAAGGATCTAGAAGAACCTCGGGACTGACATCAAATTTCATGGCCACATAAGAAGTCACAAAAGACAATGTATCACCTAGAACAAGCAATGCATAACATCAAGTTGAAAGACTCATAACATACCCGTAACAATATTCGGAGAACCCTCATGATCCTATCAAGTTTGAAGAGCATAAAACCTATCCTGATGTTGACTACCAAAACCAGAAGAAGCACCATGCTAAGTCGGGCGATCAGAAGAAGCACTAGGTTGAGCCTGACAACCATTTCTACCATTGCTAGCAAGTGAAGGGTAGTTTCTTAATATATAACAAACCTTACCACAACTATATCAATCATCGGTACCAGCTAAGCATCTCCCTCGATGAATCTCGCCACACTTCTTGCAAGTGAGGAATGAAGATCCATTAGAACAACCTCTTTCACTCTTAAGATTAGACACCATATCCTTGTTGAACCTTTGTAATGGAACACTAGATGAAGTCAGGAAAGAGAAATTTTATCAAAATTGAGAACGTCCATTTCCAACTAACCACAGTGAGAGAAATAACCACTATCTGTTGTTGCCCTCTTAGACTTTCTACCCCTCTCCTTAAAATTTTCCTCCTCAATTTGTTGAGAATGATTCATCAACCTTGAGATGTCCATCTCTTTGATCAACATGGCATTTCTACATTCTTAGACCACCATCTAGGATGCGCCCGTAACAAATTTACTCATACGATCTCTAAAGTCGGCAACCATTACTGGAGCATACTTGGACAATTGAGTGAACTTTAAAGAGTATTCATTCACACTCATGTTTCCTTGCCTTAGGTTAATAAGTTCTTGCACTTTAGCCTCCCTTATCTCAAGGGGAAAGAATAGATCAAGAAACACCCCTTTGAACTTGTCCCAATCCAAGGTACCCCCATTTAATTCGCTTTCATCGTTCCATTGAATAAATAGTACTTGAGCAACACCTTCAAATTGATAAGCAACAAAATCCACCGAAGTCACTCCCTTAATATCCACAATCTTTTTTATTCCCTCTATAAGCTCTTATGGATCTTCATCCACTTTCGCACCATGAAATTCTGGAGGATTCATCCTCATAAAGTCTCTAAATTTTGCTGCCATTGTATCCATATTTGGGTTCACGGGAGCTACAACTTCCCTATTAGCTTGTGTGGTCATGGCTTGGGCAACCACTTAGAAATCAGCCTAAACTCCGCATCCAAAGGGTCAACCAGAACTCGGGGAACTTCGGATCCCTTATTCAAGTTTCTTCTCACGGGATCTTTTCTTGGAGGCATGCTCTGAAACGCATAGAACAAGAGTTAGAAGGAAGACCCACACGACTTTAGAGTAATGAAATAAGTGAAGTTTCTTAAATATCTCGTAGCCTTCTATTCATAAATGTGACGCACTTCAAACACATGAAAAAGACTCTATTAAATGCAGCTTGCTTGTGAGACACCTAGAACTGTTTATAAATTTGACTTTTATACCTAGTTTGTCACGACCCAAACTATCCCCTAGACGTGACATGGCAAATAGAATCCCAAGAGACCCTAAATAATCCACTTAGCATAAGAATGACACTAAAATAATGGCATAATAGAAATAAAGAGATAAAGTGGAATATAAGTTTCACTAGACAATCTCAACATAAGAATAACCTGAGTACAAAGATTGTAAATGCAGAATCATACTAAGTCTGACAAAAGGTCTCTACTAATAGGTGTGGCTAGGACAAACCTTAGCTCACGAAGTAAGTCTAAAAATAGAAAGTGCAAGAAAGACATAAAGACTCATAACATATGATCATGCCCTTGAACCATGTGGATTCACCAAAATTGCTAATTAATGCTGACCAATATCCTAACCATGGTTGAATGGAGGAACGTCAGAACCTATATTATAGGACAATATAGACACAACAGATGTATGCGTCAATACTCGGAATGTACTGAATATAGGGAAAATATATAAATGTAAACATGAAGCAGGCAAAGTCTGAAAATATATATGATAATGCATAACCAAGTAAAACATAACACATTTGATAAACTGAATTCATATGACATAAAACAAGGTTAATGCAATACTTGAAAATCATGACATAAGCGTAAATCGTAATCTTTGAGGAAATCATAAACTATTGTGAAAACTACATTCTTTTATGGGAGATATCGTTAACCATTAAAAATTATATGAGCTATAACATGGAGTCTGATGTACTATTCTCACAGCAAAAAGTGAGTGTCTTACTTACCAAGGTAAGGACCATGTTCTTAAGCATAGGTGAATCCACTAGCTAATGTCCAATCGGGACAAGTCATATGGGAGCATATAGTTATGGGACAAGGGGATTGATACTAAAGTATTCCGCCTATACTAACGGATGAGCCTCCATCCCAAAATTAACTTGGTGCTAAGTGAACTCCCAATGAAAATAAGCGCAATCATATCATAATCATAATACTTAAATGGTAAGAATCTAGTAATATAAATTCGATCATAAACTTCATATAATAGAATAACTCCTTTTTAAATCATGATTTCATGTCATACTCATAAACACACTTATCTAAAGCATCTAAATCAAGATCATTTTTTTGTAATAAGAATAATTCAATTGGAAGCAACCTTTTCATAAAACATGTTGACACTTTATCTAGAAGCATCCTAAAGTCATAAATTCTTCAAGTCATAGTGCATTCATAGTCTCAAAACTTAGTTGTCACGACCCAGGGGTACTCCCTAGATGTAACATGGTGTACAAGACCCCGAGAAGCCTCATACAAGCCACTTAGCTTTCATAGTCAAGATAATGGAAATTGATGAGAATTAAAACATTATTTCAACATAACCAAAGTTTTCAAAAGCAAAGCGGAAGTCTAAAACACTTGTCTCAAAAACCATCTAATACAATAGAATCTCGGGACGTAGCCCATACATCAATGTTCAAAACTCAAATGAAAAGAACATAAGAAAAGTAGTGGCCAAATCCTCGGATGAATGAGGTATCACCAATCTTCAACTCTTTCTCTACTATAGATCGTAGCCACGGAGATGAGAATCGGGAACGTCGGACCCTACATTTTGGATAAGAAATGTAGGCAAGAGTATGTGTTAGTAAAATAATGTATTAAATATGATAGCATGCATAAACATAACATAAGAGTTAAACAACATAAGTCATAAAGCATAATCAATGCATATAATAGATCATCTCAACATGTAAGTAGTACTTCTTGAAGTAACCTAGATTCATCCTTAGTCAAGACATGGGTAACCGCCTCTAGTCTTACTCATCATGGAAGGCAACTCAAGCAACAATCCAAGCTCATCATTAATTATAACATATCATAGCTTTACCTTTTTAGGGTATGAGAAATCACATCTTGCCTTATTATAAAGGATCATGGGTAATCGCTTCTTCTTCTTTCACTTTGGGATCATGGGTAATCGCCTCTTGTCCAACTTGCATTATAGGAACGTGGGTAATCACCTCTTGTCCTACTCTAAGGAATATGGGTAATCGCCTTTTATCCTTCTCATTTAGGGTCATGGGTAATCGTCTCTAGCCCTCATCATTTTCATAGTTCCTTAGCTTAGATTCATTTAAGGTGAGGAATCCTTTCAACCTAGAATCAATCAATGTGAGAAAGCCTTTCACATTCATACATAAAAAATCACGAGGGAAAATTCCTTCCACAACAATCGTATCAAAATCAACAAGTAATAACATATGCTTCCCTATCAAAGCCATTCTTATCATAAATCATCACATGTGCTTCAATCTCAAATCAATTCTTATTGTATCTTACTTATCCTATAAGAATACACATAAATCCATAAATCCTTCTCTCATAGAGTAAAACCCATTATTAATCAATTCCTTCTTAGAAACATGGGTTAAGCATGGGTACATGGAATTTCATCATAAAATCATAGAATCCTCTGAATTCATGTATAATCAATCATAATTCAAACAATTGAATCAACAAACCCATAACTTGGAAGAAAACCCTAACTCAAATTGGGAAATTTCTACTTTTCAAAATTAGGGAAACTTGGGGCTCCATGGATGCAAGGACTCCATGGATGCAAGGACTCCATGGATGAAAAGTTATCATATCTTGTTATCAAAGCCCAAAATCAATTGAAGAAATGAGACTTGACCTTGAACCCTAGCTTGAATCTTCTTCTTCAACCTTCTAGAGAGAGAATTATCTTGGAGAGGAAGAACTTGATTTCTTTTAGTGAATTTAAGAGAATGACTTGAATGAATTAATTTGGGGTTAAAATCATTTATATAGGGGTTTTAGGCATAGGCAAAACAACATAGTATTAGGCTAAACTAATTAGGAAAAGACCCAACTACCCTTTAAAATAAATGTCAACCCATCATCGACGGGCCTTGACTGATGAACCGTGGTCTGACCAATGGTTCGTCTTGCACGACCGTCATTCGGCGTCAAAAACTAAGATTTTGGGGTCATGATCCACGGACCGTGGACCCAACGACGGTCCGTTGGTCCAGGCCGTGGTTCATGGTTTCCTGATCTTCTTGGTTGGC